>JXTB01000417.1:209654-230055 GCA_002914805.1 Parasponia andersonii
CTCTGGGAATTTGCTGTGTGCAGGTTATTTTGGGTATATCAACAATAGGGTCGTTATGCTGCCCGTTTTTCTATAAAACCCTATTATGCATGTTTTATTGAAAAACCAGAGTACAGTAGTTTTTACACTTCAGTTCTGTATTGCACGTGTCATAGGATCATACATGAGCACCATATTAGCATCATGGGTTTTACAGTGTGGCGTTGCGTGCCCCACCATCGGTGAAAGTCTGTAAACTTGCGCAAGGTCTTGTTACTTCTGATTACCTCCCCATTTGGCTGGTGTAGGCAATTCAGTTGCCCCTCCAGGTTTGGTAGGCGACACATGGGTGTCCCCTCCGGGTATGGGCTTAGGTATCAGGCAGGCTGTTAGGTACACTTTGTGCCATCATCCTGGGTTTCCACAGATGAGAGGATGTGAGCTCATGTGTATGGGTTGATTTGTGTCATGTGCATATGGAGTGATGGTTTTTATTACACTGTTATATATATATTGGCTCCCGGTTAGGGTTATATATATACGTGTGTGTATGTTTTGGATTTGAACTAACCATGCAGGAGATTCCCATCACTGAATTATTTTTTCCCGGGGTAACTATTTTCCTACTGGGCATTGTATGCTCACCCCCCCTTACCTTCCTCCTCAGGTGGTGTCTAGTGCGATCTTGGTGATCAAGAGGAGTAAGAGGTCATCCTGATTGCAGTTCGCCTCTTGGTAATGCTAGGAGTTTGTTGTCATAGTCTTTGGACTATTTGGAATTTTGTGTTAGCATTGAACCAAGATTACTGCTTTCAAATTTGTCTGTAAACTTATGCATGCCATTCTGGTATTGGACATCTGTTGTGAATGATGATGATGCGGGGTTTGGTTTCTTTTTAATTAATTTTATGTTTTTAAGTAATAGTTCAATTTATGTTTGGTGGTGTATATGAACTGTGGGAGTGGTTCACAGGATGGAATTCCGAATATTTTATTTAAATGGACTGTTTTTATAAAAACTAGAACTTTTGACACTTTTCAATTAAATTAAGGAATTTTCTACCTTTGTGAAATTCCCCTTCTGCCACTAGCCTGGATTTTGGGTCGTGACAATATATATGTTACTAGGGATACTTATATAGAGCACCTTCTTTTATATCAACTAAAAAAACTCCTAATGTTTTTTGGTAGAAGAGGGATAAGAAGATTGGAAGAAAAAAAAATTAGGAAAAGGAATGAGAAAGCATACAAAACATATTTTAATTTCAATTAAGAGCATGGTTCTATAAAAAGTGTGAGAAAAATAGACAGAGAAATGACAATAGAATTATATTTGATTTTGTTTCTCTTTTCTGTCATAGGTTGATTTTTTGTTTGAAATTCTGGTTTAGAATAATTTGGATTAGTTAAGTTTACATGCGGGGTTTTGTTTTGTTTTTTTTTTCCCCCCCAAAATCTAACAACTTACTATTAAAAAAATAATATCTTTTTAATAAAAGACACATTAAAAGGAGAAATGTCTCAAATCAGATAAATTTATTTTCTACTTTTAAAAGAAAAGAACTAATCATCAGGAGTTTCATCATGTACTTTGGGTTAACCATGATATATAGAAATAAGGAAAAGAAGCTAAATACGTTGGAGAATTTCATAGAGCTTGAATCGATAAATTAGGAGCATACAATACTTAAAAATAACTGATTAAACGTATCAAATTAATCAATTTTGAAACTGTGGATTGCTCATCTAGTGCAAATCAAATTGGATGTAATTTTTCAAAACCTAACCATGTGCGGCTTAATTGGCTTAATTGTATTTTTAGTTGAAAAAGTAAACAATATGCCTATATCTTATAAGTATGTATCTACAATTTTATTGGCTAAATTTTTAAGTTTAATTTAAACTTTTACCATTAATTTTATAATATGAAATTATTATTGAAATAATAAACTTTTAAGATTAAAAATTCTGGTACTAAAAGAGCATATACTTTTATAATAATAGATTCCAATGAAAAAATATACTTATTCAACCAAATAAGCTCACTCTCCATTCCTAAAATATACCTAGATAATAAAGCATGTGAAGCTTCGTCACTAGCAAATGATTAATCACAATATTAGAATAAAAATGAAAAAAAAAAAGCAAAATGCATTAAATAGTAGACTATATCATCGCTGAGATATTGAATGAATGTCAATACATCCGTTTCTATAGAACCATTTGAGTATTCGAAAGATACCCTCTATTCGAGTTTGCTCTTTTAAATGTATACTTATTGATTTTTTTTAAGAGAAAAATAATCATCGACATTGATTATTCTAATTTGGAGCTAAACCCACGCAGAAAGTAGGATAAAACAATTATAGATCTAAATATATGATAACTACGTTCACATAAAAGGAATAATTATAAGACAAAAATAAAATAATAATAAAAAGAATCCTATCTGGCGAGAGAGAGGACCTAAAGATTCCTACGTTCATTAAGTTTTTTTTTTTTTTTACTTATAGGTAGGTATTTTTTTTTAGCCGTTAGATTACCATCTAATGATGATCTAATGGCTATAATAAACTGTATAAAAAGACGTGTATCATTAATGTTTTTTCTTTTTCTTACTTTTTACAATAAAAAAATATGCATACTAAATTTTCATTGGCCAAATTGATATATATGCATAAATTAAAAAAAAAAATACCTACTAGATTAGTGCCCATATAAATATACAAATGTACTAATGCATATGCAAGTGACTTATGGGCTTAATATACAACGAATATCATATTATTTGACACTCTTGACCAATTGTTTCACGAACTAGCAGTATTAAGTGCAATACACCATAAATTTTCTTGACCAATTATTTTTTTTTAGCCATGTATTATTTTATATATCTACTTAATCGGGATTTAGATTATTTTGCGTGCTACTTTTCACCAACACTTATTTATAATGAGAAAATGTATATTAATATTGTCCATTTTATTTTTCAATATTCTTTATATTATTCTCAAACATTTGTTTATGAAACTTATGTTAATTGATAAGAAACAAAATTAGTTAAATTATTTTAATATCAGATTTTTCTTAAACAAATATTTTTATAAAAATATTTATATGCTTAATGTATTTAAAAAAAGGTTTATTAACATATTTATTTCATATGTTCTATGTAAAATATACATAATTATACAAAATATTTATTTTGGTTATGATATATTTCTATAGTACTTTAGTGATATAATTTACCAAATACTCTAATATTATTTCTCCCAATCATAGCACTTTTTAATTATAGTTTATCAAACACTTAATTATTTTACACTACAATGGATTTTTCCCTTAATACAACTAAAAGTATTTCTTTTACAATCTACAACTTTACCAAACAACCCCTAGCATTATTCCATATAGAGTATATATTATATCTTAAAAATTGTGATTTTCGAATGGTCTCGATATGTAATTTTAATTAGAGAAAGAGTTATATTTATACTCTAAAGTGGCATAGTGATACTCGTTTTTTCCTAATTTAAAAAAAATAAAAAATGTATAAGATATTTATCCTTAAATAAAGGAACAAATATACCATTATACAGCATTTAGTTAAACTTATGATAATTCATTCTTGATATAATTACATTATAGCCCATCCTGTTATAACTAAAACTTTAAATTCTTCAAAGAAGTCCTATGTACCTCCAAACCTTTTTTTAAAAATTAAACTAATGTGTTCTTTTTGTATGTTAATAGAATAATATAACGATTAACTTTCATTGTCGGGGGAATTCTCTGGCGTAAAAGTATGCTTGCAACGGATTGTTGGACTGATGGATAATATAATGATCAACTTTCCTTTTGGTATGTTAGTAGAATAATATAACGATCAACTGTCATCTAGAATCGCATATTATTAGAGATTTGCAGTGATGGATTCATGGCTTTATTTTAATGGGGGCACAATGGGATTTTTGTTTTGATAAAAAAAAAAACTTATTATTAGTTAATAAATTTTTATTTCGGATTGTGGGATTACTTCTACATTTGTCTTTTAAAAATACTTCGAGAAAAAATGGGAATTTTTTCTCGTAGCAGTAGCAGTATCTTGCTCACAATACAATTATAGTTAGACTACAATACAACTTAAATACCAAATTAGCCTTTAATATGAATTAGAAATTCAGTTATAACAAGACAACAGTACAACTTCAGCACAACAAGGAAATACCAAATTGGCCCTTAATATGAATCAGCAATTCAGTTATAGTAGGACTTTAACACAACTTCAGCACAACAAAGTAATACTAAACTAGCTTTTAATATGAATTAGTAATTTAGAAGTGTTATGCGGTCTAAAAAATAGATGATGGTCAATGCCAAAAAGGAAAAGTTAGCAACTAAGAGGACGTGACAGGTCGCACGAGTAAGTTAAGTGCGATCTCATCTGAGTATGTCAAATGCGACCTCCTTTCGAATAAAATGCGACCTTCTCTGAATAAGTTAAGTGCGACCAGAATGAAAAGAAAATTAGACTGAACTTCGTCAAACAGGTAATCTACAAAGAAAGGGAAACAAAAGATTCTCTTTTAAGATCGACCAGTCATTTCATTTAAGTTGTTATTCAGTTATATTGTTACTCAAATTGTATTTTCTGATTATCTACTTACTAGTTTTCATAATCGGCAATGTTAAACTACCTTCACCTATATAAGGGGAAGATCAATGTTGTCATGGGGGCTGGACTCTAGAGAAAAAAAACTTAACTTAAGGACTCACTTTCTGAACACACTCTATACTTTCTTGTAATCTTCCAGAAAATAGTGAATAGTAGAGGATATAGGCTCATATTTTTTAGAGCCGAACCACTATAAAATTCTTATCTCTTTTACATGTTTTGATTGATCAACCCATTATACACACAAGCCACATCTTGCAATTTCTTAAATTCATTGTTGACAAAACCTCCGTCAACAATTGGCGCTAGAAGGAGGGCTATTCCGGTAGAAAAGTTTGTCGATTTCGCTTCTTTCAACAATGGCAAACACCAGAAACACTACTAGAAAAACTGAAACTAGCCAAAATCATCCCCAAAGTACTGCTGCTACACAGGTCGATCCTGCTCAGGATCAGCCTACCGTGAACGCACCGAAAAATATTGTCCAGCGATAAGATCGCATGGAGGAAGCACTGGTGAACCTTCTGCAAATTACAAGTCAGATTAATGACTCTCTACGACGACTTACTGAGAGACAGATACTAACTCCACCACAGCACGAACGTCCCAGAGAACAACCTGCTCAATAACCTGAGAAAGGAATTCAGATCCTATAAACAGGGAGCCGCGACCAGCATAAAGCCCAGCAGGAGCATCATGGAGATCGCACTTCCAAGGGAAAAGGTAAAGTCACAGATTTGCCCCTGGAATCCGGACTGAAAGTGCAAGCACAAATTGTAATCGTCAACAACCTTCTTGGAGAGCGACCATCAATCGTGATGGTTTAAACAACGAGCTAAAACAACAATCGAGGAGTGTCTTTGAAAGGATTTGTAGCGAATCTCGACAGAATCCTACTGACCTAAGACAACATCTAGAATAGCGACGAAGTCAAGAACAATCAATATCACATCTCAATGACCGAAGTCGATCTCATTGCTCTATTTCAATAGAAACCCCACAAAGGTCGCAGTAGACCCTGCCTGACCAATCTGCTTTAAATTGCGATAACAACCAAAGGCCACCTCTACCACCAGTAAAAGATAATATTCTCCCTCTCCCATCTAAATGTCGATGTTCACAATTTGAAGGATCGCATTAGATACACTTACCGACTGGGATGATAAGCTCGCTGATGGGTATCATCAACTGCCATTCAGCGAGGAGGTTCGAGCTGATGCTTTATCTGCTGGATTCAAACTTCCCACCATAAATACTTTCGATGGGAAAACTGATCCACAGGATCCTATGGATCACTTTAACGACCTGATGGAACTACATCGTATCGATAATCTCGCAACGTTGCAGGTATTTTGCTGTAACTCTCATGGGAGCAACAAAGAAGTAGTTTCGAGGACTCAAGTCCAACTCAATCTCGTCCTGGCAATAACTCCGGACTGCATTCTTGAGGTAATTCCATGTTGCGAAGAATTTCACTGTTCCACTGGTCAGTCTGTCTGCTATTCGGCAAGGTCCGGAGGAAACTCTATGATCTTACCTAAATCACTTTACCTTAGAATTGGCAAAGGTCAACAACCTACCTGAAGGAGGAGTTTTAACTCTAATGATGGCTGGGGTACGACCAGAAACTAAACTCTGAGAAGATTTACTTGAGCGAGAATGCAGAACACTTGAAGACTTCTATCTTAGAGTTGGTCGGCATCTAAGGATGGAATCTTCACGCAAAAATCTTCATAAGGTCACAAAGGAAGGAAGGAAGGATACTGCTAAAGATGTGACTACAAAAAACAATAATAATAAAAGGTCGAATAAAAGGAGTAATGAACAAACAACTGAAAAGCAGCCCCAATAGAAAAAGCAGGAGATTCCAAAAGCTTCCATAAGGTTGAATAACTATACAATACTGAATACACCCATAGATCATATTTATGCGGTCACGAACCAGCAGGAGAGGTATCGTCAACTGGAACTGATGAAAAGAGATAGAGCGAGGCGCGACCCCAACAAGTCCTGCCGGTATCACAATGACATTGGACACAATACTAATAACTGCTTCTCTTTGAAAGATGAAATCAAAAGATTAATTAAAGAAGGGCAGCTGCGGCAGTACACTAAACTAAACAATGAAAGGTAAGAAGAAATCCAGCAACAACCTCCAGAAATTCAACGCGAGGTGCGAACTATTTTTGGAGGCTCGCACATTAGTGGAAACTCGAAAAGAGCGCAAGATAGGTATGCACAAAAAGCACAACAACAACCATTAACTAATGTCATACATCTCAAGCAGCGACCACAAAAGCATCAACGGGTACCGGATATGGATATTACCTTCACGGAGCAGGATGCTAGGGAGCTCCATTACCCGCACAATAATGCGTTGGTCATAAAGATCAACTGTGGAAGCACGCAGCTATGGCGAGTATTAGTTGATAATTGCAGTGCTGTCGACATCCTGTACTATGACGCCTTCAAAAAGATGGGGTTGAGTGAAAGCGACCTGAAGCCTGCTGTCACCCCACTCTACGGATTTACTGGTAATAGCATAATGCCCAGGGGCATGATTGAGTTAATGGTCAATGTTGGAACCTATCCTAGGGTTTCGACGGTAATGACCCAATTCTTAGTTGTGGATTGCCCCTCTGCATTTAAGCTGTATTAGGAAGACTAACACTGAGGGAACTTCGAGCAGTAACTTTGATATATCATCTCACTAGGAAATTCCCAACTCAACAAGGAACAGGCAAGGTGTGTGGCAACCAATATGATGCGAGGACTTGTTACAATAACTCAATAAAGCTCGCAACAAAAGATAAGATACCTTGCACAATAATGGTCCAGCTACAAGGAAAAGCATCAAGGAAAGCATCAGAAGCATCAAGCGAAGTGTCATGCGGGACGTCAATCGATGAACTCGACCCTCGAGAAATTGATGGTGAGGTCAAAACTGGACCTATAAAAGACTTGGAAGATTTGCCAGTCGATAGGTCTTCGAAGGTTCTTAAAATCGAAGTGAAGCTTCAAGGACCCGTGCGAGCTTCATTAATCGCTTTTCTGAAATCAAACCTGGATATCTTCGCATGGCAACATTCGGATATGGTGGGGATTGATCCGAATATCATGTGTCACCACCTCAATATAGATACGATGAGGAAGCCTGCGTGGTAAAAAAGAAGAGCCATGAATCCAGAACGTTACGTCGCATTAGAAGAAGAGGTAGAGAAGCTGCTCAAGGTTGGATTCATCAGGGAATCTTTCTATTCAAACTGGCTTGCAAACCTAGTTTTAGTAAAAAAACCCAACAGGAAGTGGAGAACTTGCATCGATTTGACCGACCTCAATAAGGCGTGCCCAAAGGATAGTTTTCCCCTTCTGAGAATCGACCAACTCGTAGATGTGACATCGGGACATGAACTGTTAAGCTTTATGGACGCATATTCTGGATATAATCAAATCCCCATGTACGAGCCTGATGAGGAGCATACTTTGTTCATCACTGACTAAGGGTTGTACTGTTACAAAAAGATGTCTTTTGGACTCATCAACGCGGGAGCGACTTATCAGCATCTTGTCAATATGATGTTTGCAAAGCAAATTGGCAAGACAATAGAAGTATATGTTGATGACATGCTGGTAAAATCGAAGGGAGCTAAAGATAACATCAAGTATCTTGATGAGATATTCAATATTCTTCGAAAATATCAGATGAGGCTAAACCCCCAGAAATGAGCATTCGGGGTAGGATCTGGAAAATTCCTGGAGATCATGGTCAACCAGCGAGGAATCGCTAATCCCCAGAAGATACAAGCAATAATTGATATGCAATCCCCCCGCAAACCCAAAGATGTTCAAAGCCTAGCGGGAAGAGTGGCTACATTAAGTCGATTTGTATCCAGGTCAATAGATAAGTGCCAACTATTCTTTGAAGTACTAAAGGGTTCGAAGAGGTTCTAGTAGACGGAAGAATGCAAGCAGGCGTTTCGAGAATTGAAACCACACTTAGATTTTCCTCCATTCTTGTCGAAGCCAAACCCGGGGGAAGAATTGTATTTATACCTCGCTGTTTCCAAATATGCGACAAGTGCTGCGTTAATTCGAGAAGAAGAAAAAATACAGCAACCGGTATACTACGTAAGTAAAAGATTGCTCGATACCGAAGCAAGATATCCAGAGATAGAGAAGTTGGCATTAGCACTTATCATCGCATCCAGGAAGCTTCGACCTTACACGAATTTTCTATTAAAGTAGGTGTTGTAAAAACCTGAAGGTTCAGGACGACTACTCAAGTGGGTAATTGAGTTGAGTCAGTTTGACATCAATTTTCAACCCTGCACTACGATAAAAGGGCAAGCTTTCACAGATTTTATTATAGAATTCACATATGATATCAATGTTCCCATAAAAGTAATCGAAAACCTACTACAAATTTATCAAAATTATGGAAACTTTACATTGATGGATCGTCAGATGAGAATGGAGCCGGTGCGGGCTTAGTGCTAATTAGTCCTGAAGGACACAATATTTATTGTGCACTTCGCTTCCAATTTTCAGCATTAAATAATGAGGAAGAATATGAAACACTGATAGCTGGGCTAAAGCTCGCACAAGAAATGAAGGTCGAAATAATTGAGGTATACAACGATTCCCAGCTAGTCGTTTGTCAAATAATCAGCGATTATCAAACAAAAGGAAAAAAATGATAGCTTATTTAAAGGAGGTACGGAGACTCTTCTCGATATTTACTACCTATAACATTCAACTTCTTCCTCAAATTAAAAATACTCGGGCAGATGCTCTAGCTAAGCTCGCTTCAACAAAAGATGTCGAATTACTAAAGCTGGTCCCTGTCGAAGTTCTTACAAACCAAGTATCGAAGTTGAGCCCCAAATAACCATGCTGATTGACAAGAAACCATCATGGATAGATCCTATAATGGAGTATATACAAAATGACGACCTCTCCGAAAACAAAGATGATACAAAGCGACTTCGAATGAAGGTAGCTTACTATGTCATCTATGACGAGAAGCTTTATCGAAGAAGTTTTAGTTCGCCGTTGTTATTATGTGTCGATGAAGAAAAAGTACACTACATTATAAGGGAAATTCAAGAAGGAATATGTGGAAACCATTCCAGGGGGCAGGCACTTACAAACAAGGTTCTAAGACAAGGATATTTTTGGCCAACTATGAAGAAGGATACAATGGAATTCGCTAAGAAGTATGACAAATGTCAATGATTTGAAATTATTCCTAGAATGCCACTTGTTCCTCTAACTCCAATGACCAGTCTATGGCCATCTGCAGTGTGGGGAATTGATATTATCGGAATGCTACCATTGGCGTGAGGTGGATTAAAATATGCGGTAGTCACAGTCGATTATTCCACCAAGTGGATAGAAGCTGAAGCCTTGAGTACCATTTCTACAAAGAAGATAATAGATTTTGTTTACAAATCTATAATCTGCCGTTATGGAATATCGCATACCATAATTTCTGATAATGGGAAACAATTTGACTGCGATGAGTTCCGTAACTTCTGCGACAACTTAGGCATCAAGAAGAATTTCTATGTTGTTGTTCATCCATAAGCCAATGGACAAGTCGAGGCTATAAACAAGATACTTAAATAGAACATTAAGACAAAGCTGGAATAGCACAAAGGAGCTTGGCCAGAAGTACTCCCTGAAGTATTATGGGCTTATCGCACCACTCAATGAATCACTACTAGAGAGAGTCCATTCTCTTTAGCTTATGGATACGAAGCAATGGTACCAGTAGAAATTAGTGCGAGCTCTCTACAACGATCTACTTATGAGCAAGATCAGAATAGCGCGTTGATGAAGATTGAGCTTGATCTTTTAGAAGAAAGGCGCGAACAATATCAGCTTCAGATCACATCATATCAACAGCGTACGGCTCGATATTATAACTCTAAAATTAGAAGCCGAGGGTTTGAAGTTGGTGATCTTATTCTTTGACAGTGTCTACCTAATATTAAAGAGCACGGTGTCAGTGTATTCGGACCCTCTTAGGAAGGACCATATATTATTGATGTCATTATTCGATCTGGGACATATGAGTTAGCTCACACTGGTGGACAAAAGATCGAGCATGCTTGGCATACAGAACAACTTCGTCGCTATTATCAGTAAATCTTCATGTATTCGTCATTCATCGATAAAGATATCTACTTATATTCATCATTTGTTGATCGTCATTCATTGATCATCATTCGTTGTTCGTCATTCGTTATTCGTCATTCGTTGATCATCATTCGTTGATTGTCATTCGTTGATCGTCATTCATTATTCGTCATTCGTCATCATCAATAAGGGTGTCTCCTCATCGTTCATTCAATTTGGTCCACCTTTTATAGGTTTATGGCAGTCTTCGAACACCATAACACTCGAGGGGTAGTGGGATCAGAATATTATCTCCTACTTGCTTCCTAAGGGACTATGCAAAATGTCCATTTAGAGGGGTCGGAATTTTAGATCGCCGAAATTTCTAAAATTTCTTAAAATCTTAGGATTTTCTCCTCGCTTCATGCCATAGCATATCGTATTACGCAACCTTCCTCTTTGAACAACAAAGTAACTAAGCAAAACATTCATTGTTCGATATGATATATTGTTATATTACATTTTGCCATGGAACTTTTGAAAAATAGCATTGAGTTCGCACCACTCATAATTCTTGTCTTCTTAAGCGACCTAACCTATCCTAACACTTAAAACCCATTTTAAGTATTGGATTCAAATCGCAATAGCATACCGATTAGTCACTTAGTGATTGACTACTTGGTTAAATTATGTATCTTTATATTGCAATATAATGTTTTAATTATTTTGCAAGAATAAACGTCTAATAAAGAAAGCATTCATTCATTGATAAAGGCTCGCACCTGTATACAAGCAAAGTATTACAAAAAATTAAGGGATAAAGCCCGCATTGTTCTCAAAATAAATAAAAATAAAAAAAGGAAATTAGGTAGATGTACTCGCTCCACCATCTCAAGTCTTGGCAGTCTCCACTTGCCTCAAACTCTAGATAAGTTCGACCACATCTTCACCAAGAATGGAAAAGTCGAAATCCGGATGCTCACAGAAGATATTATATATTATGGTCAATGAGGCAATGTCACTAGCTTCTTCTTCGAGCTCCTTGCCTTCGGTGGCCTTGAACTCTTCTATAGCCTTGTGAGCCACTTCTGTCGTTGCCTTTTCTAGAATATCTGGATGCTCGGAGATGGTCTTCTCAAGTTCTTTAATTTTCTCCTCGATCTTCTCTTTTTCAAGCTTTTCCTTGGCTAGATCCTCGCGTAGCTGCTGATTCTCCAGTTCGAAGGATTTTTTCTCTTCCTCACGAGCCTTCTCTGAGTCCTCGAATGCTTGGGTTATTTCTTCGACTTTTTCGGCTTTTTCAATACATTCGAGGACTGAGTCATGCATCAGAACAACAGCTACAGCGGTCTGAAAATATAACACATCGACACCAGAAAAATGCATTGAAGAGTGAAAATAGAAGATGCTTACATTCGCCAACATCCTCATCGCAGAACTGAAGGTAACCTTGGCTGATCGTCGCTTCATCCTCTCCCAGCCATCTTTTGAGGTAAAATGGTCGATGAAGGCCGCGCTCATACTAGCTTTTTCTGGCAGTTGACGAAGGAGTGCGAAAAGCTCCTCATCTTTATCGACCTAGCTCGGTCCTTCATCAGAAGTGGTCGTCTCCTTAGATGGCTCAGGTTGGCTCGTAGTTAATGGAGACTGAAGAGGAGGCGTGCTTGTCAGGATATCCTCAAAGGCGATTTTTCGTTTCTTTGAAGTGTCAACCTTCTCTTTCCCTTTCATCGTTGGAGGAGTACTCTCTGGTGTCTTGGACTTTACCATTGACCCACAGTGGATGGTGGTGCTCGCAGTCCGCTGCCCATAACCATTTCTGTACAAATATGCGAGTCAGCATGCTAGGTGACATAATGTGATGAGAGGGAAAAGAAAAATAACTACCTTCTTGCTGATAAGAGATTGGTGGCGATGCATCGTCTAAAAAGGATGCGTCCGAGACTGTAGGAGTGGCAGGTGCTTTTTGTTTCCTGGGTTTTGAAGATGAAGTATCATTTTCCTTCTGTTTCCTTGACTTCTTCTTCGAGCTCGAAGGTTTGATGGGACGATTAGTAAAATCTGGGAAGGCGGCTCCCCTTGGAAGCAGTCTACAAGCAACTAAGTTCTTGGTCGTCCCAAGCTTCTTCCAATCAAACTCTTCGATTGGAAGGTTATTTATTTTATATACCCTTGCGATCTGCTCTCCGGAGAGTCCTAATCATTCCCTATTATCTGCGATGATATACGAGTACGATCAGAATAATATATTTATATAGAAAAGACAATAAGCTGAAAGTTACCTACCATGGTTCTGAAAGAAGCAGTTATCCGGGTAGTCAAAGTGGAAAAATAGATTTTTCTATTTTCCCATGTTGTTGCAAACCCCGTAAATAGTTTTTATTGCTTGGTTCGACCACTTACTCACAACCGAAGTCTGATGAGTTTGATTTCACTTGGTAAAGCCAAGCGAACTCTTCAGGAGTAGGGGTCTCTAAGCGTAGTTTATGGTATAGTATGTACAGACCTACTATGTATCTATAAGTATTTGGAGTTAGTTGAAAAGGAACGACTCCATAATAATCGACGATTGATTTTATGTAAGGATGAAGTGGGAGGTGGACACTGCATCTAAGAACTGCTTCCGAGAATGAGGCAATTCCACGAGGAGGTGTGTGTGGTCGATTGAACTCTGTGGGAAGGCATAGAGGGACGTCGATTTTATAGTTGCAAATGATTTTTCTGAGCTTGTTTATTGAATAACTCGTCTTTACATTGGTACATAACTAATCTCCCTATATATATTGATAACCCATTGCGAACGCAGGGGCATCTCTGATATACTGAGGCCATTAGTCTTGAGGAAGGTCGCCTATGCGAGGACTACTTTGCCTGACCCCAGTTATTTCCACTTCAGATTCTGGCTCAAGGTAGTCTTCGAGGTTTATAGAGCTAACACTGGTATTGGAAGATTCTCCTGAGAATGCATTCTCTTCCCTAAAATCCTCACTACTAGACATCTGAAAAGAAATATGGATGGATTTAGTCATATGCTAGCGTCAGGGATCTTAGCTATATTCGAGCAGTTTTGGGGTCTCATCCTAGGATTGTATCAGTAAGCTGCTCATCACATTTTTTCTAATCGATCTACAGATTTATAAAAATTATTCGAGCAGTTCTTTGATAATTCGTCACTAGACTGACTATGATTTTAAAAATAAAAAATAAGGTTTCAGATCATAAAATTCTTAATAGGGTTCATCGATCATCAAAAAATATATTCTATTCTAAATTAACGGAGTAGGTCTGAAAAATTACCATTTTTCATTCTATCCAAGTGTGGGATGAGATCTTGTTCAGAATATTTAGGCTCTACGGTTTGTTCCTATTTTCTAGAAATAGGATCTGTAAATAAGAGTTATGGAAAAATCAAAGAACAAGAGAGAGAGGATATATACTAACCTTTCTTCGAAGACGGAGAGACCAAGATGACGTCTAAAGGATTGTGATAATAACTTCGTCGAAGAAGATGATAAAGCTATGCGAGCTGAGAAACAGAACGGTGCCGGAAGGATTGCTCTGTAGACGCTTCGGGTTTCAGGAGAGAGAAGCAGGAGATGATAGGGTTTGAGTAATGAAAGAAGAAGCAGAGTGATTTTTGATATATATGTCAGTCGCCAAATCATAGTCGTAGATCAAGGTATTTAATTTTCAGATCTAGAGGCCGAAATTCACGGGAGAGTTGATTTTCTGAAATTAAATCGGTATCTTTTCAAAATTTGAAACGACTCGATTTAAGACAACAGCTAGCGTCATCGCTGTCATTGTGTCTACTCAAAAAATGGAAAAGTCTTCTCGAGTTTTGCTGAGAAAAGGTGACACATGGTTTCATCTGTCAAGAGAAGGTATGTGTGGTTCTGAAAAGATGTGATTTGAGAATTGACGACTCTTCGAAGATCTCGAGATAATGTCATAACATCGCATTTATGAGCTCACACTTAATAGAAGAAAGCTCCATTTTGTCCTAAAGAACTAATAGAGCTGGGGCGCAATTGTTGTGCGGTCTAAAAACTAGATGATGGTCAATGCCAGAAAGGGAAAGTTAGCAACTGAGAGGACGTGACAGGTTGCACGAGTAAGTTAAGTGCGACCTTGTTCGAGTATGTCGAATGCAACCTCTCTTCGAATAAAGTTTGACCTTCTCTGAACAAGTTAAGTGCGACTAGAACGAAAAAGAAACTAGACCGTGATTCGTCAAACGGGTAATCTACAAAGAAAGGGAAACAAAAGATTCTCTTTTAAGATCGATCAGTCGTTTCATTTAAGTTGTTACCCAGTTATATTGTTACTTAAATTGTATTTTCTGATTATATACTTACCCGTTTTCATAATCGGCAACGTTAAACTACCTTCATCTATATAAGGGGAAGATCAATATTGCCGTAGGGGTTGGGCTCTAGAGAAAAAAAAATTAACTTAAGGACTCACTTTCTGAATATATTCTGTACTCTCTTGTAATCTTCTAGAAAATAGTAAACAATAGTGGACGTAGACTCATCTTTTTTGGAGCCGAATCACTTTAAAATTCTTGTCTTTTTTGCCTTTGATTGATCAACTATTTACACACATAAGACACATCTTGTAATTTCTTAAATTCATTGTTGATAAAATCTCCGTCAACAAGAAAGTACACTTAAAATAGTCTCTTGAAAAAAAAAAAAAAAAGATATATGTACAATATTAAACATGACAAAAAAATTATATTTTGAAAATTTCAATACAAAATGTTATTTATTGAAACTAATAAGTAATGGGGAGTAGAAACATTTTATTTATACAAATTAGTGAGAACAAAGTTGGAGAAAAGAAATCTAACTCTACCATTACCATAGGTTTGAAAAAGAGAAAAACAAAATCCAAAAAGTAATGTATTAGATGAGGGCATAGTTAAAAAATAATAATTAAATATAGAGGCAATATAAAGATAATAAACCGAGTGGTGCAGGCATATAGAGAAACAATGTGAAAAGTGACTTAGATTAAGTGCCTTTTAATATGTTAGTTGAGGCAGCTCAATTAGTGCAGGATTTTTGGAAATGTTTAGTAAGTCTGAATCTTAATCAATCTAAGTTAAGTATAAATTTTATAATAATTTTTTTAAGTACCTTATAATATAACTAGAGTAATCAAAATTAATAAATAAATAAAATTAACAGGGTGCACGAAGAGAGGTCAATTTAAGAATATTAATTGGTCTTATAGCAAAATGACCGAATTTTTTACCTAATTTCAGTAAATATCCATCTTTTTCAAATACTAGAGTAAAATGTTCATTATATATGTTTATATACTAAGTATAAAATATTATATATCAAATATAAATTTTATATATTCAGTATATTTCAGTACATTTAACTGAAATTAGTAGATATACCTATATATCAAGCGTAAAAATATATATACTTAGATATTTAGTTACAAAATTTAAAAAATAGATATCTACTTAATCAAATTTAAAATATTGGTTATCCACTTAAATTTCTCAATATTAATCGCCTGCTTGGCTGCATTTTTATTTTTTAGTCTTTTGTTTAAATAAACAAAAATTTACAAATTTTTTGGAATACATGCTTAATAATTTTGTTTTTGTTTTCTATTCAAAAAAATTATATATTTTTTTAAATAATGGAAGTGAGAACTTTTCACTTCTAAAATTTTTGAAACAAAAAGTAAACCCAGAAGTGGTAGTTTTTAAATAAATATTTAAAAAAGTATTTTATAAATAATCTTTTCAAAATTGATATTTTTCTAAAAAAAGTTTAAAAGTATTATTTTGTAGCTGATATATTTCCAAATAAAATTTTTAAAAGGATATTATTCTAAATAACTTTTGAAAATGGTAAATGCATGAGGAATGTATTTAATTTAGAGAAATTTAGATGGAGAGCTAATATTTTAAATTTGATTAAATAAATGTCCGTTTTTTAAATTTTATAGCTAAATATTCAGATATATATATTTTTACACGTAGTACATATGTTTATCTATCAATTTCAATTATTATACTAAAATGTAGTTAGTATATAATTTTTTATACTTGATACATAAAATTTTACACTCGGTATATAACTTAGTATATAATTTTTTATACTTGATACATAAAATTTTACATTCGGTATATAACTTAGTATATAATTTTTTATATTTAATACATAAAATTTGACACTCAGTATATAAATATATATACCGGATATTTTGATATAACATTTAATAAAAGAATATTTACTTAAATTAGGTCCATATTTTGGTCATATTTCTAAAAACTCATGTATTTTTGCCGATATAACTCAAAAAATGATAATTTTAGGGTGAAAACGCAAAAATAACTAGATATAAACAGACTTTCCCTTTTTTTTATTTATTTATTTTTTAAATAGAGACCTTCCAGGATTCAACTAGGCAGACGTCAATGTAAACAGTATACCCAAAACCCAAACTGCCCAACAGCCACAGTCGCCCAGAAATTTCTACAGTCGGAAGAGAATAGCCAAACCCCAGAGGCCAGAAGCAGCTCTGTGATAAGGTATAATGCCAAGTATTTTAAACTATTACTCATATTAGCATCAAATCTTTTATTGTATATCTTTTCTTGTTTCTTTTCACAATAAATTTCCCCCCTTATATGAGGTTCTACCTAAAATTAGATTTGAAGATCTTTGGCGTAGGTATAACCGTTTGAGAACTACCCATTAGTACCACAGTGCCATTCTTTATTTAATTCGGCCATTTGTTTGGTTTTTGCTATCAATGTGTTTAGATATTGGCTTGGGTTGAGTTTGTTTGGGTTTTGGGTTTTGTTAAATTTGATTGCTAATATTTTATAAGATTCATGATTAACAACCCAGATGATGGAAAGTCATGGGTGCTTCCTACATTTTACAAAAGAGTCTATCTTAATTTGCAAGTCTATAGTACGATGAATAACATATGATATTTTCATATTAATAATGTGTTTTTTTCTTCTTTTTTTTTTCAATTCGATTCAAAAGTACGGGATATTTTTTAGGTTGAGGAGGTTGCAAAAGGTAGACAAGAACTACTACGATTGGAATTCTGTTCCTAGTCAACAAGGACTTGTACCAGACTAAATTTATTCCTATTAGGATTATGAGAAGTGTAAATTCATTGGTTATAAATAGTCCATGGTTGCGCCTAGAGAGAAAGTCCGGTTTAGAGAAAACTCGAGAGAAAGAAAAATCAAATAAGAAGGCTTTCGAATTGAAATTAACGTTTTAGTGTAAGAAGCCACGCCAGAGATTGGTTTTCTTAGAGCTTGTGTGTTTTTTAGTGCTCTTCTTCTAACCCTTTTCTAAAGGTTATAGCAGAGAATAGAATCGAATTTTGGTTCTAAAAACTTAAACAATTTTTTTGCTCTTTTTTGTAGTGTGCTAAAGCAATTGCAAATGGCGGAAGCTAATAACTCTGATATGGAACCAAATCCAGAACCTCAAGTTATATACCGGTGCAAGAAGTGTCGGAGAATTGTTGCTGCAGAGGGGACCATTGTTCCCCATAAGCGTGGCAAAGGCGAATCATGCTTCAATTGGAGAAAGAGAGACGGTGACAAGTTGGATAAGCCAGTTGAATGCACCTCCATATTTGTAGAGCCCATGAAATGGATGGAAGCACGTAAGTGATATTGGGCAATCTCTATATTACCTTTAGATATGAAAGAGCAATTTTAAGTGTTCTTACTAGTTTTTAACCCTATAAAATATTCACCTATTAAATCTGAGACTCGTACCAGTTTATATGACAAATGAGCATTTTTCTTTAAGAGTTGCTCACTTGATTTTGATTTTGAACTTGCCAGTTGAAGAAGGTCACGTGGAAGAGAGGCTTCATTGCATCGGATGCAAAGCTCGGTTGGGTTACTTCAATTGGGCAGGTATGCAGTGCAACTGTGGAGCTTGGGTTACTCCTGCATTTCAATTGCACAAAAGCCGATTGGATGAGTGCCACTTGTGAAGATTACAAGCTGGTTTTATGGGATGAGAGATTAAGCCAAAGGGGCATTTTCTTCTTTTTTTTTTTTTTTAAGGTACATATAAGTTCTAGAAGCTTAAATCTTGGATGATGGATGTGATAGATTTACAATTCAAAAACCTTTGGACTTTATATTTTAGTGACAGTTTTAGTGATGCAAATATATTTGTTATGCATATAAACATTAATAGGGAAATGATAAAAGAGTTTTGTGATGGTCATGGAGCATTTCACTGCCCTCTTTCTTTTATGTTTCTAAGAATACTTTTATGTCTAAAATATTATATTATTATTTACTTCTCACTAATCCCTAGCTTGGGATAGACTGGTGATTCAACTTTCGATTATAGAGGGGGAAGTGGCAGTTTTGATGTTCTCTTAAAGAGGTTACTGGAGCTTCTCGTAGTTGGTGATCCATGAACTGTGAAGGAGTTTCTTCTGTTGCAGGATATGCGTACAATTGGGTACTTCGTGAAAGTCCACTGGGATCACAAGGGCATTTGAGGATGCTGGGAGTGCTAGATCTAAAGCATGATTCTAGACTCGGTACCCCATCTAATAGTGTAGTGTAGCTCCAATGGAGTTAGGCTGTTAGGGTTTTGGTCAACCCCAACTATTTGAAGTTGGACTTTCAAGGCATCCAATAGACGATTATCTTGGGGAGACATGCAGAAATTTGGATATAGTGTTATCAATATTGTCCATTATTTAGTGTTGTCTCAGTTGTGCGAATGTTTGCGTGTTGGTACCTCAGCATTCTTGTGTCAAGGAGAGCAATTCGGGCAGATACTGGTAACCATTTTCGTTTGTGGTATGTCAGGGCAACGCGGATTGAACCAAAATAAATGTGAGAAACCTTGAGTCTGCCAGTGTTGAGGGAATTCTGGGGGTGTCCGGAGACTTACAAACTGTTCTTGGGTGGAGACAGGAAGATGGTACTGATCAAACTTGGTTGAGTGTATGTATTCTCGGACCTTTCTTGGTGAGGGCTTTACTAAGGCTTTGAAGGATCGGGTTTGTATGTTTAGGTAGGAGCTCCTCTAAATAAGGTTTTTGGCAGACTTAATGAATGAATTGTAAAATTTTCTCCCTAGTGTTTCCTCTGAATTCTCTCTAATCTTGACATGTTCTTGTTCTATTCTACCCGTTCTTCTATGTTATCTCTAAATCCTCTTTTCTTTTTTCTTTTTTTTTTTTTCTCTATCCCTTTTTGTATCTTATTCATCATGTGTACAAAATACTTTGTTGTCATCACGTTGAACTGCAAACAATGGCGGGATTGAAGTATAAATATTCCCTTTCGAACCCAGTAAAGCACTCGACACAAGAAAATTAGCAAATTATTTTATTTCAATTCATCTCTTTCATTATATATGAATTTCAGTTCAAAACCCTCCAAGAATTTTTTTTTCTTTTTTGGCGTCAAAAGCTTGTATCTTCCCTCCAACCAATTATGCTCTTTAAAAACACTCCTCGCTTAGGTTACACGACTTTTTCTACTAGTAATTTAACATCTATTAACAGATTAGGGTTGATTAGCACCAATTTGTAAATTAACGGACTTGATTACAAAAGGAGAAAACTCAAGGAGCCAATTTGCTT
>JXTB01000417.1:230126-250719 GCA_002914805.1 Parasponia andersonii
ATATTAGTATAATCCGTACCGTACTTATACATATACATGTAATAAATTATTATACATTTTATTTTACACTAGTCACATCATGTATCTTAAAAGATAATGAGTTTGGAAAATTATTTGTGTTGATATATTGAATCCTAGAGTTTAAAAACTGTTTGCTGCATTGTTGTATTTAATGTTATGTTCACTGTGGGGAGAAAAAAGGGAAAAAAAAAAACAATTATATTTACGTATAATTTTAATTTTATAATTTTCTTATTTTACCATGATTAACGAGTTATATGTAACTATGGTTTTCTCCGTTATTTGTTAGTTATTCCCACACTATATCCGAATTAATGGATAATAAGGCAGATATGACATTATAATTGGCCTTCAAGAATAGAGATAGTAATTAAAAAAGGGTTCTCATCCGCTCTTACCAAATGTCTTTTAGAAACATGTTTCCTTTTCCTCTATTTTTTTTATTTGAATGGAGAATTAAATTAATAAACTTGCCAAATTTGGCTACAATAAGAGTACAAGTTTTTGAAGAAAATAGAAATATTTCTTAAGATACATCCTTTACCACTCCAACCTTAGTAAGAATGTGAACTATCATATTCTTATTACAAGAAATATAATTGCACATGCCACCTCTCATTAATAGAAAAAACCTTCAAAGTATTCATTAGTAAAAGTCACAATTGACTCTTTTTTATAGTGTCCTTTAGCAGATGCTACAATAAACCTCTTTTGATAACATCTATCAGTAAACATTATAGTAGTCTCATCTAGATACGAGTTATAAGCACATAAACTTCTATATTTAGCGACTCTAAGAGAAGATCTTGACATAGTGATATCTTTTACTGTGTCTCTGAGTGGCTTCAGATTTAGAAAAATACTAACAACACACCTACAAAACGAACAATAGAAAAAAATTTCTTTAAATTATGATCAAAATGATACAGATTTGAATGATAACTATACTGCTAAAAAATAACACAAAACGCTATATATTTAGATCATAGTATACAAAAATCACTATAAATCTAAATCAAGATAGATAACTATTCTTACAAATAAAAGGATTATTAGAAAAAAAAATGAAAAAGAAAAACTTGAAAAATAGAGAACTTGTAGAAGAGCTAGCTATACTATCCAAATGGTCAAATCTTAGTGCATAGGTAAACAATACATCTCCAAAATTAGAAAACAGCGTGATGTGATTTGAGACATGATGATGACGGTGAACTACAAAAAAATATTTTGAACGTTAAATATTAAATATTCTGTAATTTAAATTTTAAAATTTGAATTCTGTAAAATAATATTGTGAGATTGAATTCTGAAAATTAAAATCACAGACTAATTTTTTGACTAATTTTAATAACGAAAAAATAATAATATCAAAATTAGATTATTAGTTATTATTCTCTTTAATTTTGAAGATATTATTGTTAAATTTATTCAAAAAATCAAAATAGAATATTAGTTTTCAAAAATTCTTAATATTAAAGTTTATCTTACGTAATCTAAATTTTAAAATTTAAATTACATAATAACTAAATTCCAAAGTATTTTTTTTAGTTTATCTTTAAAAAAATAATATAATAACAAACAAGAAACTCATTCCTTATATTCACAACGCAGCGTTTCAGATTTTAAATCTTTTTCTTCTCGCAAGGGTTTTCAGAAACTTCTCTTATATATTACGTATATAAATACGGTACAGTACTTTCAACATCGCTCAACCCGCTCAGCGCTTACACTCACGCCTCCCCTGTTCCTATGACTCGGAACATTTTCTCTCAATCTTAACAACTCTTTCACGCCGCTACACATATTTTCCGGGAAACCAAACAGACCTAGCCCTTAGGTACCAACAAAACCCTAATTCCCTCCCCCCCCAAAAAAAAAGAAAAATGTCAGGTTTGTGCTCTAATTGCAACTCCAAATCCCTATCCCGCGACACCACCACCGACTTTTCGATATGCGATTCCTGCGGCTTTGTCCAGAAATTCGACAGCTTCGAGGCTCCTTTGGGCGGCGTAAACGGTCCACAAGGCACCTTCATCAGAGTCGGGACCTCGGGTACGGGCACCCTTTACAATTACAAGGATACCAAAATCTATAAAGCCCACAAACTAATCGACGGCATTGCGGATAGGTTAGGGTTGGGCCCCAAGTCCCACGACCTCAAAACCATGGCCTCCGCCATTACCCAAGGCGAATTCGGTCAAGGCTCTTGGTTTGACGTTTTCGTTGGCGCCTGTGCCTACGTCGTCATGAGGAAAGACAAGAAGTCGTTGCCCATGCCGATCGCCGAGGTCTCGTCGTTGATCGGCTGCGACGAGTATGAATTGGGGAGGATGGTTTTTCGCGTCGTTGAGTTCCTGAAATTGAGGCGGCCCGAGTACCCGGATTTCGATTTGGTGGGCTCGTTCGAACGGGCATTGCGGAATTCCGAGGTTTTTAGGTGTGTTAGGGGTGAGAAGAAGGAGAGAATGCGGGAACAGGGGGTTTTTCTGATGCAGTGTATGGTGAAGTGGTCTTTGACGACGGGGCGGCGGCCGGTGGCGGTGGTGGCAGCGGTGTTGGTCTTTGTGGCAGAGTTGAATGAGGTTGGTGTTAGGATTGAGGATGTGGCGAAAGAAGTTCATGCCAAGGTTTATACAAGCATATTGAGGTATAAAGAACTGTCAGAGACGCTTGTCAAGGTGGCCCAAGTGTTGCCATGGGGGAAGAATGTTACCACTAAGAACATTGTGAAGAATGCTCCTTTTGTGATTCATTATATGGAGCAGAAGTCTATGTCAAGGCCTGGTGGGAAGGGGAGCGAGGGTTTGGAGCGTTTTCGGTTTGATTTGGACGATGTGGCTAGTGAGTGTTTAAGAAAAGATGTTGAGTTTGGGACAGATATGACTCTTGTGGATGATGATTTTAAGTATTTTGAGCTAGATTTTGATCGCAGGGATTCCGATGATGTGGATACTTTGAAGCTTTCACCTGAATGCTTATCCATGATCTATACGAAATTTTCGAGTGCGATGGGTTATGCAAAATCCTCCCAAGAAAGTGGGGAGGTTCATAGGAGAGAAAGAAGAGACTTGGACATTCATAATTGTACTGAGTGGTGGAGTGGAGAGTCAGACTTGAGCAAAAAGCTTTTGCTCAAGCAAATATTGGAAAAGGATGTCGGATTGAATGCTCTGCCTCCCTCTTTTGTTGCTGGTTGCGAGGTTTATAAGAAAAGAAGAGAAAAGATAAATGCTGCCAAGCGGCGCATCGATAGAATTATGCATCCGTTAATTTCTGATTCAGGTGATAGCCGCAACAATTCGAGTGTGGACTGTGAACAGCCTAGAAAAAAGAGGAAGCGAGCAAAAGTTAATGTCATTGATTGGGAAGATTTGATTATTGAGACGCTCCTCCTCCATCAGGTGAAACCCGAAGAAATAGAGAAGGGTCATTACAACACCTTGATGGACTTGTATGTGTTTAACTCTGGAATTATTCCAGAGGTCCCTGAATTGATAGAAGCATGATAGCTGGAATACTTTTCAATTATCTCTCCAACTGCTAAGATTAGACAGAAAACTTTTCGAGACTTTGTTCCCATTTTGTAATCCATACCAGGTTTTCTGATTTTCGTTCCAATTTTTTGCAAATTCATACGAGGTTCTTTTGATTTTGTCCACGATTCTGGCTTTTTTGATATCATGTAGTCATTCTTTAATACATTTATTTTTTAGAATCAACAAAGTATTGGGACTTGTATTACTATGCTATCTACTTGCCATTTCTGTTCCGGTATTTCCTGTGGTGATATCCAATGTCTGAATAATAATAATAATAATATATATGTGTGTATATATTTATATACATCTGTTTTGCTGGAAAGGTCTGATGTGTTTGATTTCAAGCTTTGATAAGTTTTTGATGACTGTTTGTCAGTGAATACATGTTATGATTATAGCCAGTTACGGGTGCATAAATCATATCGAGGTGTCGTGTAATGCATTTTGCTTTGTCTAATTTGCAACTAGGACTGAGATTTTATAGTTAGTGGAAGAATATGACAATCACCAGGTCAGTTATTCAATTAGAAACGACTTATCCTTTTAGAGGAAAGATGTTTAAGTGAAAACCTCAAGTAGTTACATGAATCAATGACTTTCTGACTTGCATTTGGCTGAATGAAGGTAAGAGGGTGTTTACCTTTGGGTCCATGACCCTTATTCTATGCTTATACTTAAACTGCGAGATTATATTAATTTTTAGGACGTATAATGCAATTTACTTTTGAATAAATTGTGCATAATTAATTCCACTTCTGCTTTCTTTTGAAGTAGCAGTTTTGCTTTACTGTTCTTTCTCTTTCATTAGGGTGTTCGCATTATTTATGAACTTGAATCTGTCCTAGTTTAATATAGTAAATTCTCTGTCCGCATCTTAGTCCGTTTATCATGGTATTGCATACTAAAGACACGTAGTATTTTAATCATCTTAAAGAGTAGATTGGCTCAGTTCTGTTATCATCAGGAGCCATATGGCATAATGAATCATCACTTTATTTTCTATTGAGCATACCACCGTGAGAACCTCCATCATACAAGCCCTTTAATGATGAAAAAACCAGAAAACTTGAAAGGAAAGCCAAAAAAGAAAAAAAGAGGTCCAATTTGGGAATTCAAATTACAAAAACCAAGTAAAAGCTTTTAGGCATCTGGTGGTCGTTGGACTAATTTGAAGGTCAAGATGAGTAAAAACTCATTTACTGGCCAGCAGCAAAAGCCTCAACTGGGAAAGTCTTGGTTATCCCAGCGAAGCTCTTGAAGTGAATTTTTCCGGTTGGCTGATCATCGATGGTGATCTCACTGACTGGTGGCCACAACATGAGCTCCTTAGCCTTAACTCCCTTGAGCTTCTTGATTCTCTTCTGGCTAACAAAGCCATTGATCTCAGTGTCGTAGCTCACGAGTTTGCTAATCATTTTGAAGTTGTGTTCAACTTTCTTCTTCTGCAGGATCCACATGTAGCCAGTGCTCCTCACAAAACCAACTTCGATCACATCAGCAAGAGGCAAAAGCCCCACAGGTAATCCAAACTCTTCCAATAGAGAAACTGCCAGCTTCAACCCTTCTTCATGACCTGTCTTGACAATTCCTCCTTCCTTCTGATCTGCCATGGCAAGCGACTGGGATTTTCTTGAAGTGGTTACTTAAATGTGTTTTTTCTTTTGTTCTTGTTACTTACTTTGGGATGAGGGGCTATTTAATGTACCTCCTCAACTTGCAAAAGACAACCAAAGTGGAAGAACCAAAGGGATTTAACATCGAATAAACCACCAAAATTTCTGATTGTAATTGTTTTTAGTCCAGCCTTACCCTTAGTATAATTTGATTGTCTCAATGTAATTGTCCTGGAATGTCTTTTACTTATTTAACGAGGCAATCCTAGCTGGAGGGATACAAGTGTGTTTTACATACCTCTGTGAATAAATTATCTGGATTTTGTCCTTTTTGTTTTTATTATTATTATTATTCTCATTTGCTCTTATTTTGGTGTCCGTATCTTTGCTGACTTAAGCATAAAAGTTCCATTAGCCTAGTACGGAAGTACCTTACCACAATGTCAAGCACTTGTTTTCTGAAATTTTATTTCGCGTTCGTGATCAATGGTACTCCCTAGAAGTGGGTGTTGGTCCAAACTTCGGCATTATAATCATAAGGGACCAAGGTTGATTAGAGAAGAGAAGTTTGCCAATGTTGGCCTGTAATTAAATACACCACTTTGGTTGAGGACTGATGATAATTTGAGTGTTAAGGCCTCTTCCACTTAACTCGTGCTTGTTCTCTCTCTCTCAGGTGAATTGTTCAATACAAATGTGCTCTTAAAACTTTGGGTCATAACCAGCCCATTGAGTACAATCTTCCACAAGAGTAAATTGTGCAAGATAATTGGCCACTTAATTGAAGTAAGTTGTGCAAGAGACTTGGCCATTTGATTGCTGATACGTAACGACTACAAAGTACAAAATCTCTCTCTATTTGGTGAGTTGCACCATTTATCAACCCGATAGTTCAGTACAAATGGGCCATCAAAACTTTAAAACAGGGTTATAACCAATCCATCCGCAATCTTCTGAAATTAAGCAAGAGAGTTGGCCACTTAATTGCCAATACAAATGACAACAAAATAATAAATCTCTGCAATAAACATTACTTATTATGCTAAATGCTAATATCGGAACGTGTTGATTTGACGGTCATTTCTTTCACATATTTTGTTTTATTCGATTAAAACACTACTCACGAACAAAGGCTCACCCTTATTATATAATTAATTTGCTCTTGTGGAAGCTAAGCGGTGATGAGAGTAGTAATTTCCTTAGAACGGAGTTCATATCTTTGAGAAATAAAGCTTTAATGAGGATTCTAATTGAGATTTTTGAAAACGGAAAATTTATGACATTTATTCAAATACATGCATATTTTCTTGGTAGATCGCTACAGCTAGATAGCTAGACTACGAGAAAGAATGTCCCAGTTTACATACAGTATATTATATGTTGATTGTTCGAGAAAATCAGTAACATCTTCAACGAACTTTCGTATAATATAAAATATAATTGTCATATAATAATTGCCAAAGAGTATATTGTGTGTGCAAGGAAAACTCAGACAGTGTATTGCTTTCGGTTGGGACACACTACGTCACGGTTACTCCAGATCATATAATTAGTAATTAATCAATCGAAGAGTGATATTTATATGTTAGCATGTATACTTGGTAAACGTCGTATAAAAACATATATGCCCTTAATAATTAATTATGTAGCTTTGTTTATTCTTTTTAATTCAAAAACAATTTTAGGTCCTGCTTATTCATAATTTCCTCGAACTTCTGATCCTCTTTTATTGACAGTAATTATCTTAGTAGGAGTACTTGAATTAAAAGTCAAAATGTTACTCTTCACTTTATTGTAGCTAGGTTCATTGATGGGTCAAGAAATTTAGTCTAGTTATCTATACCACTAGATGATTGGATTGTCTCATCATTCAGAAAACGAAAAATATTAAGGATAACAATGTTGACAATGTGATTTCACTTAATAAATGTAGTAGTTAACTAAAATGACGTCAAATCGACCTGCTCCAAAATATATGTAATATATGGCGATGACAATGCATGACATGATATACATAGATATAGATATGATAAATACGATGATCTATAAATATGAAATATATGTATATATATATATATATATATATATACGTAAACGGAGGGTGTACATTCGTTTGTTTATAGTTTTTTTCTCCCCTATATATCTATATTTGACCACGATTCGGTCTTTTTAATAAGAGTATCTTACAACCGAAGGTACGTTCGTAAGATATTCGATAGGCCATATGGACTACTACCTTTAAATTTCTAAGCAATTGCTATGCACTTTCCAATTGTCTCCGAGCAACTGAGTTTTGTCGCTTCAAAGCAAGTTGGGAGAAAGGGCATATATATATATATATATATATATATATATATATATATAGATTCATATAACAATATTACATATTGCGCTGTGGGGACTATATATTTAATGGGTAAAAATATATTCTTTCTTATCCGCGCTTTGCTCTTTTTTTGGTAAATTGCTACCCCTAAGGAAAGGAAAAAAATAAGATGCTTCTCTCATATTATATAAAGGACCCAACTCCAATCTCTTGCTTCACGTCATCTTACAAGAAACAGGTTATAAGCTTATAATTATGGGATATAGTTGGCATAAGAAAGCCAGGGCTAATTCTCTGGTGTCCAACACCACGGTAAGATCAATATATATCTCTGTCTCCCCATTTTCTTTTAGTTTGTCTTTCGTACACCGGCCGGCCTGATATACATAGGAGTTTACATATATATATATATATATATATATATTCCCTCAGTTCATAGGCTAGTCATTGGGAGCTTCTATATATCTATATATACATATATTTACATGTTTATTATATATTTGTTTCACAAGGGATTACGTTTTTTTCCCCCCCTCGTATACAAGTGTCACCCCTTAAATTTTCGCATTTTCTTGGTGCTGGTCCTATGATCAAACATCACATGACATATCCTTTAAAGCACTATTATTATAACAAAATTAATCTAATTAATACATGGTAGTTCTAATGTTTGTGTGATTCAAAAGAAGTTATTATATTTTTTGTGCAAATTAATGCATATACTACATTACTGATGGAAAGCCTTGGCTGGATTAGAGTCATCAGAGCACAGACATATATATATATATATATATATATATATATATATTTATGTCCAAATAATTGGAAATCCAGTCCCAGATGCATGTTTTGAAAGTGCTTATAAAGTAGTAGCTAGCATACTAAGATATTAATTTGCTTAAGTATAAAATGCTACATATACTAGCAGCAGCTAAGACAGACAGCTTCTTTGTTCGTGAACTAATAATGACGAAATAACGGTTTTGTGATACGTGCAACTGCAGATAGAATTGATAGTTCAAATGGACTGCGCTGGCTGCGAGAGCAAGATAAAAAAAGCTCTTCTAAACCTAAAAGGTGAATTTATGTAAACATTACATGTGTGTGTACATATACACACATATACACGCATGTATATATATATATATACATATACATGTATCTGTAGCCGTAAATATATACCTTTTTCTCTTTAAAATTAATTATCTCTTAGTTAATTTAGTTTTTCTCTATAAATATTTGATTTTCTAGGCTGCATATGTGCGTATATGGATTTATTTTTTACGCATTATATATTTATATGATCAGGAGTGGACGATGTTGACGTGGACATGAACATGCAAAAGGTGACCGTCATGGGATGGGCAGACCAAGAGAAGATATTGAAGACTGTAAGGAGAACTGGGAAAAGGGCAGATATGTGGCCCTACACCCAAGAAACCCAACATAACATCACCGTTCAGCAGTACTATCATCAGCACAATCACAGTAACGATCATGATCACTCAACAATCGGTACTACTGCCTTCTACGATTCCGTCTTTCCGATTATACCCTCCAATTACTTTCAGAACGGTCACGATTTTGGCTATTATTACAATCAACAACCTCCTTTTTCGACGCTCGTTGATGACAAGGCCACTTCCATGTTCAGTGATGAAAACCCTCATGCTTGTTCCATAATGTGATGTGATAGTGTATATATATATATATATATATATATATATATATATATATATATATATATATATGTTACTAATCCAATAGCTATTTCTTTTTTCTTTTTTATTTATGCGTAGGTATTTTTTTTAGCCATTAGATGATGATCCAACGGTTATAATAAAATATATGAAAAAATATACATCATTAATATTATTTCTCTTTCTTATTTTTAAATATAAAAAATGTACAAAAAAATTTTCATTAGCCAAAATGATACCAATATAACGGTTATAATGAAGTGTATAAAAAAATATACATCATTAATATTATTTCTCTCTCTTACTTTTTAATATAAAAAATATGCAAGAAAAATTTTCATTAGCCAAATGAAACCTATGTGTAGGTAAAAAAAAAAAAAACTTAGTGGATTGGTGCCTATATATATATATTTATATATATATATTACTTGCCTTAATTATTATGATTTAAGTCCTTAGTTTTTGAATGTATAGACATATATATGTATATTGTAAAATCTAAAATTTTTAAGGGTATTCTAGTAATTTTTAGCCTAAAAAATAATTAAAAAATAAAAATAAAAAAATATTTTATATAAGTAGTGGGACTCACTTTGTCTTTAAATGCAACACTCCTCTCTTCCTTACCCTACACCTCTTTCTCTCTTTGGTTTTTCTTTTTCTTTTCTTCCTTTAACTGTGGCCAAACTACCAACTTCTCTATTCTCTCCGTGCATAACCATAAGGAAACAATTATCATGATTCTTGCTACCTTACTCTTTGCCATGCCACCTTCAAGATCTGAACTACTCCTACTTGGTTGGTTGTCGGAATTATTAGTGGTCAAACGACCACAAAATAAAAACAACCGTGCAATTTCCAATGTTGCCGTTCAGCCACCTAGAGGGTTGCCATTAATTTCTTTCGACTCATCTCATCACGAGCTTCCATTCAAAACCTTTCTCATATTCTCGTTCGCTGTCGATGAGCATTACATAATTTTCATCGATTTTGTAATTGGTTTGTGTCATTTTTATAATTATTTTGTGAAGTTAATTTTATGATCATAAAAGTTATATAAGTTCATAGAGAATATTGAATCATGAATAAATACGGTAGTATATTGAATAAAAATCTGGTTTAAGAGAAATCTTAAATTAAAAAATGTGATATTTATCTAATTTGGGACCAAAATTGATATTTTTACAAAATTGAATAGTATTTGACTGAAGTTTGTCACTGCTCAGATTTGGGTCTGAGATTAGAAAATTGTTATTTTTCGAATTATTATTGAAAAAATGACATTTGTTACAAACCATTAGTGAATTTGACACTTTTTCAAATATTTTCAAAAATGATATTTTCCTAAATATCATCCTAGTATTTTCTATTGTTTCAAATATTTGCAGGGTGTTAATTATATATATTGTGCTAACATTTAAATTCTGTACTTTACATACCTGCATATCCGTGATTCTGAATTGTTTAGTAAGTTGAGTTGTAATGAATACGATCTTTGTTTGCAACCGTTCACGTTAAATATTAATTCAATACTTTTATTTTCTGTTATCTTTGACAATATGATTGGAATCACCTCTGTCAAAGATTTAATTTTCTAATTTTTTTTTTTTAGTAATATTAATTTATGGGTTTTTGGTTTGTATACCTCTTGAATTTATCGTGGATTGGCAATGTAATCCCTAAATTTTTTTTCTTGGCAATTACCACCTTAAATTTGTAAACTAGTAGCAGTTGATATTATTCTATTAATATGTGTTAAATTGATAACGGAAGTGGTCATGTGACTGTCATATGACACATTTTCTAAAGGCATTACTTGTATTTTATATTGCCAAATGAGTGAAAATAAAGACTAAAAATAAGGGATTTTAGAAGGAAAATAGGAAGTCTTTTTTTTTTTTGAAATGAAAATAAAAAGATTTAAAATTTCAAAATTTAAACTAATATTCCAAAAAACCAAAATATTACCTAAAATAAAACTAGATAAGTTTAACTAGATCAATTTAAATTAAGTATTTAACAAATTTTTTATTTTTTATTTTCACTCATTTGGTAATATAAAATACCAGTAAGGTCCTCATAAAATATGTCACATGATAGTCACATGACCACTCCTATTATCAATTTAATACTCATTAATAGAATAATGTCAATTGCTACTAGTTTACAAATTCATGATGCTAAATGCCAGGAAAAAAAGTTTAAGGGCTACACTGTCAATCCACGATAAATTCAAGGGATATACATGCCAAAAACCCTTTATTTATATTTATGATCGAATGACTGGAATCACTTGTGTCAAAAAAACTAACCATCTTTTTGTTTGTTTCTAACCATATGACTGGTATCATTTACGTCAAAACCCATAATTATCTAACATATGGTAATGGTCACTGAAACCACTTATACCTGTTTAATTGCAGATTGAGTTGTCAAAAATACTAACAATATTTTGACACGTAGAATTGTATCGGTACAATTTTTCACATCATTATCTTTATTTTCTACCACTATCTTGCTTATCATTAATTAAGTGCTCTTACACTTAATTAATTTCTCCCTAATCAAATCACAAAAAAACACCCTAGAACAAGCCCTCTTTGGATGCACGGTTGTTTCCTTCTTTGACATTTGTTACTCAAATTTGTTTGATGCATATATATATATATATATATATATATATAGGATTTATGATACAAATGATCCTTCAACTATCCAACTTATGACAATTTGGTCCTCAAAATTTCAATTGTACCAATTGAGCCTCTAAACTTTTCGATTTGTAACAATATGATTCATAGACTATCTACATTGTAACTTATTATTAAATTGTTGACTAAAAAAATATGTGATTGCATCTGAAAGTGTATTTAAAAGGTAATATGAAAATTTCAGCACAAAAATGAATAATTATAGAAAAATTTTCTCTAAATTTGTAGCTCTAAGAATCCTAAAATATATAAATAATACATTTTTTATTCTCTCAAAATTCTTTTGTTCAATTTATTTTTTGTTAAATACTCTTTCAAATACTATAATGTACTCCTCATGTGTGCTTTTGGTGAGAAACTTAACAGCAAGTTGCAATTTAATACAATATTAAAATTTAATACAATATAGAAAATATTATCTAATTACAAAAAAAAATCTGTATTACACTGTATTGTAATATAATATTGTACAATAATAAATCTCCTTACTTTCTCTATCCTTAATTTCTCTCTTATCACTTCCTCTCTCATGCCTTTCTCTCACATCACTCTATCCCTTTAAAAGTGGTATGTTTAAATATCAATTTTAAAAATTAATAATTTTTTAAAATAGTATTTTTTTAATAATTAGTTTTTAATAGAACATCTTAATACAATGTAAAACCAAGCATAGTACTATAATATAATAATACGATACAATACAATATAATACAATATATCACAATACAATATAATACAATACAGTGCATCAACTTAGGCCTAATTGTTTAGGACAATACAATTAAGAAAATTACAAATCATGCAATTGTTTTTGTTCTACTATGAGATCAACATTGATCAGCGATGAACTCAAAAAGGGTAAAATAGTAGTCGTCCGACCAATACTATCAAGGTTGGCAACTCACAATTAGTTTTTGGAAATTGGTTTTTTGCATTCATACCAATTATATAAATCTCTTCAAAAAGAATATGGCAATATATATCTTATCATTACAAGGTGTTCACCAATTTTTATTGTACTTTTGTGATTACAAATTTAATCGTACCCGTTTAATCTTCCACCGAACACCCATCTCTCTTTTTTCGAGAATCAAACTAGATACATATAGTTGATGATAGAGTGATACTAATTTGCTAAAAGTACATCTATCCTTTACAAAATTTCCAAAATCTCTATGCTCCTTATCAAATGTACTAAAACCTAATAAATAGTCTTTTTTGATATCCTGGGTGAGAAAAATGAAAGTGGAGAAAAGAAAAGAAAATGGGTTCAGGTAGTAAGGAGAAAGTGCGAAAGGGATAAGGGGTGAGAAGGAAACTAATGAAATTAGATTTAAGGGCAATTTAAGAAAAATTAGGAGTAGATACAGTAATAAAAAACTTTAATTTTAAGTGAGGTGTGGTTTTTGCAATAGTGTGAGGAGATTGTACAAAGGGGTGGAAATATAGTCACCATGAAATGAATTTCAAATTGATCATTTAACTAATAATTTTTAAATCTTGATAAATCATTGCTCAATTTAATTTTATTATTCAAAATGTCATTAGTCCATTTTGGCTCACGACACAAATGCGTTTTAATAGTTCAATCGTTTCACTTTTTCGGACAATCAATAGAGTCGTTTTCTATAAATGTATATTAGTCAACAGAAGAAAAAAAAATTGTTTTTGATACTTGTATGTTGTGATTTTCTTGGTAAATAGTATTTTAGTCTCATTTGATTGTCTTTTCCATTTTCAAAGAAATTGAAATGATTGAAACTACTAGTAATCCCATTAACAAATTTTTAGTATGATTACAATGCGCTCGTCAAGCAATTAAATTCTGAGTATGATGGAGAAAAAAGGCCAACACAATTCCATGACTGACTATATACCAAGAAAGACTCGCATTAGAAAAAGATAAGTATGTATCTGGATTCTAACTAAAAGCTCAACCGGCTATAAATAATTAACTTATTACTATTAATGCTAACTGTTGAGAGTAAATTTACCAGTCAATTTCTATTAGTTTTTGAGCAACTTAAATGCTTGCACTTCTCGTTCTTGGAGGTTGAATGTTCACAGAGGAAAAAGTTCAGGTATCAATTATTGAAGAAAAATGCCCTTTGGTCTCTTAATTTCTAGAGAGAGAATTGGAATAAGTTGCAAGTCATTGTCATCCCTCTTTTTCATTATATATAAACAAGAATAGGAAATTGGTCTCTTATATTGAATTACTTAACTGGATAAGTACAATATACATAGGACAAGAATTACAAAATTAGCTCCCTAAAAATTTGCCTATATAATCTCTATAATCTATATATAATTAATCGTTGACTATATAAGGCAATACAATCTTCTATATAATCTTCAAATTACTGACTATCTCAACACTCCACCTCAAGTTAATGTATAGATATCGCTTATATCCAACTTGTCTATAAATTTCGAGAATATTCGATTTGAGATTGATTTAGTGAGAATGTCAGTTGATTGATCTTCTGATTGAATCTCTGGCAATTCCAAAATCTTCTCTTCTAATTTCTCTTTGACAAAAAATCGGTCAACCTCGACATGCTTTATTCGATCATGATGAACTAGATCATGAGTCATGTCACGCGAGGACTTATTATCACAATATAATTGTCACAACCCAAAATCCTAAGCCGTGACTTTTTAGTAATTTTGAGTGTAAATTAATATAAATAAGAAATTTTACAAAATTCAGAGAAAACCCAGTACTTAGATATTTCATTTTAGTCCTTGACTCATTAGAAAAATGGAACGTATCTTTAGTTTAATTTATTAAGAAAGATATACCAATTAAAATTTGATAAAACATAGTTAATTTGTACGAAAACTTGATTTGATAAAAACTTTAGCGTTGACTAAAATAAAGTTTGTAAATCTTGAGTCAGAAAGTTCAAAAATTGATTTACAAAATTAATCAAAATTTCTAAGTACTTAAAACTTTAAAAATATGCTCCTTGGGAATTATAGGGTCCTATATATATATATATATACATATATATATATATACCAAATCCTTAAATAGTAGTAAATACATCCTCATACATTCACTTAGTAGACTCAATGAACTTGGCTAAACAATTAGACATGGAGAAAGAGTGAGATAAAGAAAAGTACCAACCTAAGGAAGAATAAGACCACGAGCCTAAGCTAAGCGATTTGCGTAGCCATCGAGACAACTGACTCGAATGAGTGATCACCTGAAAGGGGGGAGGGGAAATAAGAAGGGGTGAGCTCGAAAGCACAGTAGGAAAGCTCTTACCTCAATTAAAACCTTTTTAGTGATGGAAAGCCCTTACATGGTTAGTTTAATCCAAAATAACTTTGCAAAACTATATGTGTATATATTCATAAAATATCCAAAACTGAGAGTCCATATGCACATACATATATATAGAGGTACGGAAAACATAATTTTCCAAAACTAATCAGTTCATAAACACATGACACAAATCTACCCATACTCATGAGTTCACCACCTCTCATCAATGGAAACCAGGGTGTTGGCACTACGTGTGCCATATAACCTGCCTGACACCTAGCCTATAACCAGAGGGGAAACCCGTGTGTCGCCTACCAAACTTGGAGGGGCAACCGCATTGCCTATGTTTGCCAAATGGGAAGGTAATTAGAAAAAATACCCCGCGCAGTTTCACGGACTCTTATCGTCAGTAGGGCCGCAGTACCACACTGTAAAAACCCTATGATGCTAACCTGGAACTCATATGTGATCCTATGACACGTGTACTCTAAACTGATGTGTAAAAGTAGTTATGCAATAAATTAAGTTCAAATAATGCTCTGGTTTTTAATAAAATAATTCATTAAATTTTGTAGAAAAATGGGCAGCATGATGACCCTATTTTAATATATCTAAAAATAACTTGCACTCAAAAAAGTCCCAGAACAATCTATTATATATGAATCATATCATTCAATTCCATCGCAGATATTTAAAAGTTCTAAAATCACATTTGTTCTCATATGTTGTGGAAAATAAGTTTTATTCAAAACGACGTAAAAGGGAGGTAACTAAATCCCTATCTCACTAGAATAGTGATACTACGCTATTGGATGCTCAAGGTGCCGTTGGACGATCACTCGGAGGGTCGGAAACTAATCCCACGCCCTCGATCGTCCTCTTGCAAAAAACCTACTTCTCACCGGAGCTTCAATTCCACAAACAGACCTCTTCACTGAATTCCTAGCACCCAAAATAGCTAGGTTAGATATATGACTTGTCCAATTCGGATCCGGGCCCACACCGGACCGGTGAAATGCAAAACGAGGCAAAATCTCGACCGTCCGATCTCGATTTTCATGCTGATCACCAAACAACACAATATATATATCAAACTTCTCCATTTTCTGAGTACATTCCAAAAATGACAACAAAAATGAAATCTAACAGTCGGATCGAAAACTAAAATTCAAAACTCAAACTACCCTAAATGACAACTTTCAATCTGGGCAAAATGGGATCGTGAAATATATACCTTGACGATCCTTGTGACGATACAAACCCAACAAGCCTAAGAACGCAGCTTGAAATGGCCGGAATTATCGCCGGTGACGAAAACTTCCAAACGGCCAAAAATGGTGTTTTTTGGCAACGTGGCTCTCGGCGGTGATCGAGGGTGGGCAGCATGGCTTCTTGACGACACTGGAGGAGCTCGCCGACAACAGGTCTGGCCGGACGATGGGCGAGGTGGTGGCAGCGCTCCTTGGTTCTCCTTCGGCTAAGAGAACGAGAGGGAGTGATATCGGGAGGGAGAGGGAGAAAGAGAGAGTGATATAATCTATTTTTTTATAAGATAGTCAAATGACCATTCTACCCCTAAAAAAATTAGGTTTTTACATTCTCCTCTCCTTATAGGAATTTCATCCCAAAATTCAAGTACAAACCGAGAACAAGAACAATATTTTAAGAAATAGCCACTGAGAGTGTAGGGAATACTTGACTATAGAATTTACGAGTAGGAAACCAAACGCGAGTTAATAAAAGCGTGAAACAGACAGTCCTCACTTGGCATCAAAGCCCTTCCAACATACCATACCGTACACTGGTATGGTGCAAGGACGTGCATGAAGAGATACAAAATCAAAAGATGACTCAACAATAGGTATGAGAATCTTAACACCCATTGTTGGCAACGACAACCTCAAGTATGTAAGCAGTTAAAGATAATGGTAATAACCATGGCTAGAAACCAAGAATGCAGGACTCTGAATACTGATTGTAAGACACCAAACTAGAACAACAGACCAAACATCAGATACAAGAATGTCGTCCCCCTGATCATACCAGATCAATAATCTCTTAGGACATACCCATTTGTCTGCAACTAGTTTCTGGTCCTAGACAATCTCCGAGCCAATGACTCCAACAAGAGTCTCATTTCAAGCACAGAACACAATAGAATAGAGTTTTAAACAAAGAATAAGGATCCTTGTGTTACACCACACAAGATAAATGAGTTTAGAGAGTGGAGGTGACAAAGAGAGATCAATGGCTCACAACCATTTTCTGTTCTCTGATTAGAGCGAGAAATAACACAAAACACAAACTACTTCTAGTCAAACACAAGACTAGGGAACCTAAACTCGAAATCACCAATACAAAATATTTGTACAAATCTCAATCTCAAATGCAAGCATCCAAACATGAGAAATTTCAAAACCATTTCAAACCTTTTATCCAGTGTAAAGCCTCATTAAAGAAAATAAAAACGAATACTGACCCAAAGACTCTACAAGTCCTTGATATAAAGAAAACTCTATGGACACAATCCAATGTCCTAAAAATATACATATATAACAATTGAAATCGACACTTATTGCCCCAGAAATAAGGTTATAACAGGATAGGTTACTTGGTACCATCCTCGAGTGACGCTTGTCTCCTATGAAACCTCATTTCAAAATTTTTTTTTATAAACAATTTTGAAAACATTTGAAAAACTTGAATGTAAAAAGTGTTGGGGCCTAGGAATACTACACTAGTTCACAATATAGTTTCTTCCTGGCCAGAGATAAACCACACCTAAACTTTGAGTACCCTTTACAATATAAACGTAGAGTCCAACGACTCCTAAGATAAAAATCCATAAGTGATCTCAGTCCAATCACCAATAGCCATATAACAATAACCATGTTATATCTAATTTAAATCCAATAAGGGAATGAGATCCAATTCAACATCAATATTTAGTAAAAGTTCACTCCATGCATAGATGATGAAAATCTCCAATAAACATAAGCATTAACCTAAGGTTGAGTGATACACAGTAACCATTTAGTAAAACAAACATGGAATGCATGAAAAAGACACTAATTTGTCCCACATAACCAATAAAAAAAAAAGGCATTTATCATGTAAACTGTACATACTTGATAAAATAATAAATGAGGCCATATTTAAATCACCATGGTCGATTTTCTTTACAAAATTAGTAAGGAATTTGGGCCTCAGTCCTTATTACAACTAAACACAATGTAATATTTTTAAAGAATTCCAAAATATTCTCCAAACTAATTAAATAAGTTTCTCAAAAAGTTTGAAAGTTCACACCTTTTTTCTTTTTTTTTTTAACATACGAAAGGAAAAATTGGGTAGCTTAGAAAATATTAAAGTATGAAACATTGCCAAAATATTTTCTCAAAGTGGGTAAAACAAACATCGATTCTTACTTAACCCTTTAAAATAAGCACTAAAAGTTTATGAAGGTTTATACTAGGCATAACAAACTAATTAACATATATATGAACTCAATACACTGGAAAACTAGAATCAAATCTTCAGGAAGAATATCACATATTCAAATGCACTACACAAGGCCTGTTAAACATAAAGCGAAGTCATATAAGTCGATGCATTTCATTGATTTTTGCAAATCAAAATTTCATCCTCCTCCCAAGTTTTCTCAACACTGGGGAGATTGGCCAAAACCAATCATACAATGCCCAAAACCCAACTAAAACCAATCCCGCATAACTCCAATGTAATTTTGTTCACACCGTGAGAAATTAAGTTAACATGAGTCATTATACAAAATAATCCAAAAATACCAAGGGACAATACATTAACCAATAAGGTAAACCACATCAAAGCAAGTTTAGAAGAAATATGCAATTGGAACCATCGAACACCTAAGGCACAAATGACAAGCTGCATAGAATTTAAATCAAAATTCTCAATTCAAATGTTTTCATAACGCAAACAGTCATATAAATTTTCATTCCCTAGGCAATATATTCTAGAGAAAATCAGAAGTACAAATCTTCAAACACACTAGTGAAGCTAATGATTTTTCTCCCAAAATCATCTTCAATCCACGTATTTAAACATGCGAATATACTTATTCAAAATTTTTCTTATGTAACCTACATTCATTCGTTTATATCTCAAGTAAACCTATGAGTCAATTTACGAAAATATTCATTTGATCTCAAATCAAGTATTAAGTAGGGATTCAAAAATACTTAGCAATATACTAAGTCCAAAAATTAGAGAAGGTACTTGAAAAGTTTGATTTACGTATATATATTCATGGAAATAAACTACTTTGGTCTAGAGGTCCTTCAAATCAACACCATTTAATGTAAAAATAAAATCTCACTATTATACGAATAAGTTGGTAGTTTCATAAGACTTGGTCTCAAACTAGCATATTAGTTTAAAAATAATAGATCTTCTAAAAAAGTGTATTAATTTTACCCAACTAATACATGAGTTTAAAATGCTCATAATCCTTTTGAAAACAAACATGTCACTTTGGTCAAATACAAAGGTCTATGTCATATAAAATGTTAATTATCAACTTGAAATTTTCAAAAGTTCCAAAATTAAATGACTCAGTTTTTTAAAATCCCACCAAACTCTCAACAAGTCAATAATTCTCATTCAAAGAACCCTAATAATAGAACGAGATGAAACTAGAAAAATGCAGTCACTATAGTTAAACAATGTCTCAAATTACCAAACCAACGACTTAATCAATGAGCATGCTATGCAAAAAGGTATCATCAATGCAAACACTCAAATGTAGAGCCAAGTCATGATGCATCCAAATCAAGTGATCACGAAGATGTCAAATTCCAAGAAAATACTATCTCTGTCTAATAAACACCAATAAAGTCAAGCCACAATAGTGAAGTGCAAACACTAAACTAGTGTATCACCAGCTAAAATCCTCGAGAAAATATAACCATAATCAAATGCTACAAACAAAAGCGACCACAAAACTCGAGAGACAGCATATAGATAACCTATAAGGCAGTCAAACACAATAATTAAGGTACAGGATACCGAATTGCTACCTTTAGAATCCACGAGGTTCACGTGCCCTACAACCTGAATGGATGGAAGAGTATAAGAATAAATGTCCATTTGAAATGAAAGATTACACTAAGAGCAGAAATCAATAGTCTCATATCAACCCGACACTTCAGAGACTGACACTCTTGGAAAGTCACCATCCCAAAGAGACCAAAATTTCACTTTGAAAAAAGTTTAAGAGAGGACTTGAAAGGAAGTGGAGCAAAAGTAACTTATCTAGCCAATCCCTAAGTGATGTATGAGGTATTTATCAAAACTATTTCCAAAACATTTTTAAACACTAAAAACTTTCATAGGCTCAATCCCAGACGGATCTGAAGCCGTGCTCTG
>JXTB01000417.1:250977-294067 GCA_002914805.1 Parasponia andersonii
CATATGTGCATATATTCATAAAATATCCAAAACTGAGAGTCCATATGCACATACATATATATAGACGTACGGAAAACATAATATTCGAAACTAATAGGTCCACAAACACATGACACAAATCCATCCATACCCATGAGTTCCCCACTTCTCATTAATGGAAACCAGGGTGTTGGCACTACGTGTGCCATACAACCTGCCTGACACCTAGCCCATAACCAGAGGGGATACCCGTATGTCGCTTACCAAATATGGAGGGGCAACTGTATTGCCTACGCCTACCAAATGGGAAGGTAATCAGAAGAAATACCCTGCGCGGGTTCATGAACTCTCACCGTCGGTAGGGCCATAGTGCCACACTGTAAAAATCCCATGATGCTAAGTTGGGACTCATGTGTGATCCTATGATACGTGTACTCTGAACTGATGTATAAAAGTAGCCATGTAGTAAATTAAGTTCAAATGATGCTTTGGATTTTAATAAAATAATTCATTAAATTTTGTAGAAAAATGGGCAGCATAACGGCCCTATCTTAACATATCCAAGAATAACCTGCACTCAAGAAAGTCCCAGAGTAATCCAATATATATGAATCATATCATTCAATTCCGTCACAAATATTTAAAATCTAGAATCACATTTATTCTCATATGTTGCAGAAAATAAGTGTTATTCAAGTAAAAAGGAGGTAACCGAATCCCTACCTCGCTAGAATAGCGATACCACGCTATTGGATGCTCAAGGAGCCGTTGGACGATCACTCGGAGGGTCAGGAACTAATCCCACGCCCTCGATCATCCTCTTGCAAAAAATCAACTTCTCACCAGAGCTTCAATTTCACAAACGGATCTCTTTACTGAATTCCTAGCACCCAATATAGCTAGGTTAGACATATGACTTGTCCAATTTGGATCCGAGCCCACACCGGACCGGTGGCATGCAAAACGAGGTAAAATCTCGACTGTCCGATCTCGATTTTTATGCCGATCACCAAACAACACAATATATATATCAAACTTCTCCATTTTCCGAGTATATTCCAAAAATGACAATAAAAATGAAATCTAACGGTCGGATCGAAAACTAAAATTCAAAACTCAAACTACCCTAAAATGGCAACTTTCAATCCAAGCAAAATGGGCTCGTGAAATATATACCTTGACTATCCTTGTGACGATACGAACTCAACGAGCCCAAGAATGTGGCTTGAAACGGCCGGAATCGTCGCCTGTGACGAAAACTTCCAAATGACCAAAAAAGGCGTTTTTCGACGACTGGTCCTCGGTGGTGACCAGGGGTGGGCGGCACGGCTTCTTGGCGACACGGGAGGAGCTCGGCAGCGATAAGCCTGGCCGGATGATTGGCGAGGTGGCGGCAGTGCTCCTTAGTCCTCCTTCGGCATGGAGAACGTGAGGGAGGTGAGAGAGAGAGAGAGTGATATCAAGAGGGAGAGGGGGAGAGAGAGAGAGAGAGACTGTGATATAATCTAATTTTTTTATAAAATGGTCAAATGACCATGCTACCCCTAAAAAAATTGGGTTTTTACAATAGTTGAATTGGTTTATTTGATGAATATCCCAAATCCTGTAAAAGAAATTTAAGCGACAATCCTTCACAAATCCCAAGTGCCATTCATCTAAGTTCTGCTCCTCCACTTGAGCAGGCAATAACATTCTATTTTTTACTCCTCCAGGTGACAAGATTACCATCTACAAAGGAAAAATACCCTGAAGTGTATCGCATATCATTCTTATCTCCAACCCAGTCCGCATCTGTGTATACATCTATGGTTTGTTCCTCCGTTTTTTCAGAGAATAAAATTCGCTTTCCTAGAGCTGACTTTAGAGATCTCAAAATACTATGACCGCATTCATATGTTGTTCACCTGGATTATCCATAAATTGGCTGACAATACTCAATACATATGCAAAATTTGGTCTTGTGTGTGCTAAGTACATTAATCTGCCAACAAGTCTCTTGTATCTCCCTTTGTCAACTAGGACTTGATCTGTTTCAACATATAATTTCAGGCCTTCTTCAATCAGTGTATCTGCTAGTTAATGTACTGACATACCAATTTCTTCAAGTAGATCTAAGGCATATTTCCTTTGTGACAAGAAAATGCCTTCATTGGATCGTGATACTTCTATTCCAAGGAAGTACTTTAAGTTCCCTACATCTTTCATATTGAATTCTCTAAACAAGTATTCTTGCAAAACATTCCTTTCATCTGGATCATTCCCTGGTACTACCATATCATCTATATAAACTATGAGCGTAGTAATTTTCCCATTCCGTTTCTTTAAAAATAGGGTCTGATCTGAATTGCTCAGTTGGTAACTGAAGGCTATCATAGATTTTGTGAATTTTCCAAACTAAGCTCTAGGAGATTGTTTCAGTCTATATAATGATTTTTTTTAGCCTGAATACCTTCTGACTTTGTTTCTTTGTTACCATGCACCTTGGTGGAAGATCCATGTAGACTTTTTTAAATAATTCACCGTGTAGGAATACGTTCTTCACATCAAATTGCTATAAAAGCCAATCAAAATTTGCAGCTAAGGATAACAAGACCTAGATTGTGTTCATTTTGGTTACCAAATATTTCAGTCTAGTCAATTCCATAAGTTTAGGTGTATCCTTTTGCCACCAATCTTGCCTTACAATGTTCGATCGTACCATCGATTTTGTATTTCACAGTAAAGGTCCATCAACACATAAATGGTTTTTTTTTTTTTTCCTGTGGGAAGGTCTATGAGCTCCCAAGTCTAGTTCTTCTGTAACGAGGCCATCTCTTCATTCATCGCAGCTTTTCATCTTAGATCAGTTAAGGCTTCTTGCACACTGTTAGGAATTGATACATTAGATAATTGATCAACAAATGACTGATTTTTTTTTTACAAGCGATGTATAGATATATAATTTTTCATAGGATATCTAACTTTGCTAGACAACTGGGGTTCATATGTTAGTTTTGGAATACCTCTAGTGAGACATTATGGTAACTGTCTCCTAGACAACTCAGCACTATATAAGAAACATTCTCAAACAATGATTGGTTTGGAATATCGATTGAGAGAGGCAACACTATATAAGAAACATTCTCAAACAATGATTGGTTTGGTATATCGATTGAGAGAGGCTCAGGCTCGGTCTTGGTCTCAGAAGTTTCATGTCTTTCTGAGTGCTTATTCCCACTAGGATCTATGTTTTAACCAATAGAATCTAACCCATCTACTTCTATGCGTGTTGTATTGTTGTGTAAGGTATCACCACTCACATCCAAGGTTTGACCACTAGAATCCGAATTACCTACATTTTGATCAAATACTTCTACTATATCTTTCTCAAGGTTGTATAAAAGAGTTTGAATTTCCTCAAGATACTCTCCCTGAGAGTTAGACTGAGAGAAATACATAGTGTCTTCATAAAAAACAACATCCATAGTGATAAACATGCGTTATGTAGGAGGATGATAACATCTGTATCCTTTTTGATGACTAGCATATCCAACAAAGACACATTTTAAAGCCCGAGGCATTAACTTACTGCATTGGTGTTTGTGAAGATAAACATAGGCAACATAACCAAAGATATGAGGGGTTAGGTTTGGGATTGTGGGAGCAATAATAGCTTCTATAAGTGTTTGGAATGTTGTTTTGAAGTTGATCATACAAGATGGAACACGATTGATGAGATATGCTACAGAAAGAAGGGCTTTGCCCCAACAGCATAAGGGCAGGTAAGCTTCGATTAAGGAAGCACGAATAACCTCGAGTAAGTGTCGATTCTTACGTTTGGCCACACCATTTTTTTAAGGTGTATCTGGACGACTAGTTTGATGAATAGAGCCATGATAAATCAAAAACTTTTGAAGTTCAGCACTATGGTATTCCCTACCATTTTCACTTCATAACACTTATATTCGGACATTATACTGTATACGAATGGTGGTATAAAATTTCTAAAATAGCAGTGTAACTTTTTATTTGGATTTCATCAAATATAACGAAGTCATTCGAGTATAGTCATCTATAAAAGTAACAAACCAACGGGACCCCTCCTCCCCAAATGTCGGAACTTTGGATGGTCCCTAAATATCAGAGTGAATAACCATAAAAAGAACTGGAATTTTATTTAAAACCAAAGTAAATGAAGTGCATGGCTTTTTGCAAGTTACACACATCACATTTTAAAATAGAAATATCCAAATTGGTGAATAAATTAGGAAACAACTTTTCCAAATAACCAAAAGAGGCATATCCCAAGCGACAATGCTAAAGCTAGATCTCTTTTTTTTTTCTTTGATGAATAAGTGCTCTCTACTTTCAATTCCAAGTCCAAGTAATAGAGCTTCCCTCTCTTAACACCATAACCAATCATTTGTCAAGTCTGAATGTCCTTAAATACATAATAATCATGCCCAAAAATAATCACACAAGATAATGTATTAGTAATTTGAGAGACTAACAGAAGGTTATAGTCTAAAGAAGAAACAACTAACATGTAATCTAAATGTAAAGTATCAGTAAGATATAATGACCCTTCCTCAACAACCAGAGTAGTATTACCATTGGCTGTGGAGACACACTTTTGGGAGGATAGTTTAAGGGTTGAGACTTGTCTAACATCAAATGTCATATGATCAGTAGAACCAAAATCAATTATCCATGCATTATTCAAAACATGTGTAGAAATGTTTAAGACCTTACCTTCTCCATTGTTTGTAGTGGTGACCAATGTTGATGATGTAGTAGTAGTACTGTCTTCTTTTATTTGAGCAATTGCTGTAGTAGATGGTCGCTTAGAATTTTTATGCTGTGTTGGTCCCACCAATCTGGATATCCAATAAGTTCAATGCAACGAATTTTGGAATGACCTGTTTGATTATAGTGAGTGCTTTTGTAATTCGGATTGTCTGAACTATTAGAATTTTTTGGATTGGTGGATTTTGTTCGGTCTTGTGCTGTTTGACTGGGTCGATTTCGTGAAATCATAGTAGAAGCTTTAAGGTTTTCAATGTCTTTAGTTAAAGCAGCAGATCGTATGGCTTCACGATGAATCAAAGAATAACACTCTTCTAGACTCGAGAGTGGTTTACGACATAAAATTTCTCGCCGAAGTTGATTAAAAATTCTATCCAATCTAGCAAGAAATATGTGTACTCAAGTTCGCTCAATAGTCTACCAGTATGGTAAAACATTTTCAGGATCTTTCATAACTACTTTATCACGATAATTTAGTTCCTAAAATATCTCTGTTAACTCTCCATAATATAGGGATAGAGATTTGTCATCTTGTTTTGCAGAAAAGGCATTCTGGTGCAGAGAATAAATATGCATCTCATCATTACCATTATAAAAGGCTTTTGAAAGGATACTTCAGATTTCATGGGCAGTAGGTATACAGAGATAGTACTTCATGACATTTGGAGATATGGACATCAGAAGCCAACATTTCACCTTTTGATTTTCTGCATACCATTTTTTATATCCCTTGTCTGACACAGTAGGTGGATTGGTTTTGCCTATAAAATAAAAGAGTTTCTCTTGTTCGACAATATGCATCTTCATCAATTGAGACCATACATCATAATTTGTTTCGGTAAGTAAAATACCAGTATTAAAGACTCCCTCAAATTAAACCAAAATTGGAATAGATTTCGTCTCTAGGGATTTAATTTGTTGACTCATATTTTTTTTTTTTTGCATTTTAATATGTATCAGCTAAATGCTAAACTGAACTAGAAATTAAAGAACTTAAGCTAGCACACCTTATATTATGGCCCACTAGGAGTATTTGGCCTACTTTGACTTGGGCGTAGAAGACCCACAAAAATTTTGCAAAGTGCAAAATTGCACTATCCAAACAGCACGCCTCAAATTGTGAACAAGCCAACAACAACAAACAAATGAAATTAGAGGCATGTGAGAAACAAGTACTCGCCTTTGTGGAAACGGCGGGTGAAGCAAGAGCAAGATGATAGCAATGAGTATGGCAAAGGGTGATTTTAAGGCGGCATGATGGTTAATTATGAAGTAATATTGTGCGATCTGGGATCGGCAGGCAGTCATGGAGACACTCGGGCATGACGGCAAAGGCGTGCAATCTAGGATCGGCAGGTAGCGACGGAGATGCTTGGGCATAGCGGTAAAGGTGGAGACATGATAAGCAGAGATGCAAACCTTCCTTTTTTTTCTTTAGATTGAAATTTGGGTGTTTGGTTTAGAGTTTTTGGTGATTGAAATCTGGATTTTGAGTTTTGTAAGGCAAAAAACTGATTTAAACTTGGGTTTTGGGTTTTGATTTTTTTTTTGACGTAGGTGACAGGATTTAAACTTGCTCTGATACTATATAAACGAGAATAGGAAATTGGTCTCTTATATCTCAACTACTTGACTGATCAATATAGTATATGTTGGGAATCTGACTGACCCAGAATCGCTGCTCTCAAGATCTCACTTCAAAAAAATGACAGAATAATAGAGAAATAATAATAGGGAATAGAAATTAATCTCACAACATAAGAATTTAAGTGGAAAATTTCCAAATCAGGAGAAAAACCACCGTCTCTCAGAAAAGAATTTCACTATATGAAAAGTTTCTACAATCACATAGATTTCCCTCTTTTCTACCTAATGACCCCAATATACCCAAGCACTTTCTCATAAGTATTCTATCACTCACACCTTACACTGCCACTCTTTGAAACTTCTTCTTTCACAAAGAAACTCTACTCTCTTTGAAAGGAGAAATAAAGAGAAAGAAAGGATTTTATTAGAAGAGAGAACTTGAAATACTTTCAAGTTTTGGGATGAAGAGAATGATGAATAAAGTCTCTATTTATAGGCCTTGAAAGGTAGTGAGAATACTATCTTTTACTATTACTTTTACGGCTGCCCCTTTTCACTATCACTATGACAGCTGCCCCTTTTACTATTGCTATGACAGCTACCCTATTCATTATTACTATAACAGCTGCCCTTTTTACTTCTATTCACACCTACATCAACAATCTCCTACTTGAAGACTTGATTTCAATCACATCTTTACATATGTCTCATCTCATAGCTTACATTGCTATCATTATCTTTACTGACAAACATACTCCACCATATGAGTATACATACCACTTAGAATTGATGAATTCTAAGAATTTCATCTCGGCTCATGTCGAAAGAACCTTATTGATAATTATAGTGCTGACTCCTATGTTTGGCTTCCCTGGGAGTCCATCAGCCATTGACATCATTCGGCACATGCCTTACATCAATGCCAAACCAATGCCTGTGTGCAAACTTGCTACCATTAATTATGATACATCCTCTTTCATGGTATCTTTGGAGATTAGTAGCATACCATGAAGATGTACATATCATAATCAAAGGACAAGATCATCATCTCTATCATAGACAATATTAGCAGCATCACCATATTTAGAGCTTTTAGCCGAGCCCGCACCACCTTTTTGACAATTTCTATTTAAGTGCCCAGATTGTCCACACCCCCAGCAGATTATATTATTTTTTATGGAGTTTTTCTTCCTAGTGTCAACTTCCAAGGCTAAGCCTTCAGATGAAACATTATTTCCACCACCCGTTAGCCTTCTTTCTTCAGACAAAAGTTTACTTGTGACCTCAGAATAAACTACAGTCTCTTTCCCATGCATCAAAATAGGTTTCATATGCTCATAGGAAGATGGAAAAGACTAGATGAATCGCAATGCCTTATCTTCATCTTCAATCTTCACTCCAATAGCCTCCAATTCAGAAACAATACCATTCAAGATACTTAGATGATCATAAATTTTCGTACCTTCATTCATACGCAAGGTATGAAACTGCTCCTTCAGGTATACTCGATTTAAGACACCTTTTGTCTGATATAATTTTTCAAGCTTTATCCAGAGATCTTTGGCCGTCATTATTCCAAGCACATTTGCAAGGACATTTTTGGCTAAACATATACGTATCGCATTTGCAGCTCTTATCTAGATCATCCCAGTCTTCATCGCTCATACTGGATTTCTCAGAATCTCTGCCCATATGAGCCTCTCTATCTTTCAAAACCTTGTGTAATCCAGATTGAATCAATAAATCCTTGACTTGTATTTGTCACAAGCCAAAATTGATGTTCCTATCAAATTTCTTCACATCAGCTCTAGCCAGAATTGAAATCTGACATCTTGCTTCGTACTTCTAACTTGAAAAACTGCTAAGAAAATTTCCAAGAATGATTAAAGAGTTCAAATGCTCCCGCTTGAACACAGCCTCCTTACACAAAATTTCTTAGACTAACACCAAGGTATAGTGCACCAAAGAACCCCGCTCTGATACCACTTGTTGGGAATCTAACTGACCCAGATTCGCCGCTCCCAAGATCTCACTTCAAAGAAATGTCAGAATAATAGAGAAATAATAATAGGGAATATAAACCATTCTCATAACACAAGAATTTAAGTAGAAAATTTCCAAATCAGGAGAAAAATCACGGTCTCTCAGAAAAGAATTTCACTATATGAAAAGTTTCTACAATCACATAGATTTCCCTATTTTCTACCCAATGACCTCAATATACCCAAGCACTTTCTCACAAGTATTCTCTCACTCATACCTTACACTGCCACTCTTTGAAACTTCTTCTTTCACAAAGAAACTCTACTCTCTTTGAAAAGAGAAATAAAGAGAAAGAAAAGATTTAATTAGAAGAGAGAACTTGAAATACTTTTAAGTTTTGGGATAAAGAGAATGATGAATAAAGTTTCTATTTATAGGCCTTGAAAGGTAGTGAGAACACTATCTTTTACAATTGTTATTACGGGTGCCCCTTTTCACTATTGTTATAACGGCTGTCCTTTTCACTATTGCTATGACGGCTGCTCTATTCTCTATTGTTATGACAGCCGTCTTTTTTACTTCTATTCACACATACATCAACAGTATATATATAGGACAAGAATTACAAAATTAGCTCCCTAGAAATCTGCCTATACAATTTCTATAATCTGTATACAATTAATCGTTGACTATATAAGGCAATACAATCTTCGATATAATTTACAAATTATTGACTATCTCAACATATATTACTCTTTATATATTGGTCTATCTACATACAGTATATGAGCATGCACGTAGAAGGTATAAGGCCTTTGTATTGATATCATCACGACTTTGCTAAATAATTATTCATTTCATGGGATTGCTTTTGTTCCTTGATTTTGTGAGATTTTTATGGCTATCTTGTTAGTTTAGAATTAGGATTTAGAGTCACGGTAGCCACCTTAACCATATGTCCATCTTGAGCATATGATGACCTTAGTGATATGAACACCTCGGTCATTATGACCACCTAGCTGGGCCATATGTATACCTCCACCATTACATGGTACCTTGAGCATGCTTCTAATACTTTTATGTAGGATGGTGAGAACCTATATTCTAATAGGGTGGGGTCATCTTGGTATGACAAGACACCAAGCTTTTGTATCCAATGTATTGAGATAGAATGTCAAAATGTCATGTGAACTTTGATTTTGGGAACCTTATCATAAATTTATTGTCAACAATAAGCACATCACTTTGCCAAAATCTAAATAGATAATATCATCTAGAGTCCTCAAACTTTCCTCAACATATCACTTATGTCCTCCAACTTGTTTTTTTTACCGTTGGAATCCTTAGCTTATTGTTTTTAGTCCCACCTTAGTCCAAATTAGGCATATTTCTGACAAAAATTAGCGTTAAAACACTAGCACATGGTCTTCTTTGTAGCTCTCCATTGTTTTCTTCGAGGGAAACTTTGGGAAAAAAATCTTGGGTTATCGATTTTCCTCAATTCAAATAGCAAAAACCAAAAAGGGTCGGGTAGGTTTGTTTCCGTCTCTCTGGTCATCTTTACCTTAATTCTAATAAGAAAGAGTAGTGATTTCGAAGGAGTACATGAAGGATAATGCATTTGCATAAAAAGGGTACCTTTCAAATCTGAAGAAGTCGTTGAAGAATCTCAAAGAACTCGAAAATGTCGAGGGATAAGCACGGCTGGATAGTGGGCTTCTAGAAACATAATTGGACAAATTCGAAAATGAATTCCAATGCTTCCTTACTGAACACAATATGTCTCTTCCGATGTCATCAACATATTGGGAATAGGTTTAAATTTCACCCTGCTTGTTTCTGTTATTCATAATTGCAAATCATTTTATTGAGGTTGATTAATTGCTAATGATAGGCTTAAGAAGTGCATAATCTATTGATGTTAAAGTTCTCAGTGGCTTAGAATTTGGTGGTGGTAATTTGTTGGAGAAAAAAAGTCTTAGTAAAGACTGTATGTATATAATTGTTCAAATAATGATTAATGTTAACGAATATGAACGTATTATGTTGAGTCTAACAGGGTTTTGTAATTTATGAACGGGATAGTATCACTTTTATATCTTATATTTTTGATACTTTATTTAATTTATATTTTGTATTTTGGTCATTATCAAGTATCAATATTGATTCTTAGATTTAAAATCTGTTATAAATTTATACCCTCACACTAATTTAAACATTTAATTTATTAAGATGATATAATAAACTTATTCTCAGATAAGTTTTTATACTGTTTATTTTTAATTCTTTAAACGGCGTCTTAGTAAATTAATAGTTCTAAATTAGTATCAAAGTATTAATGTATAGTAGATTTCAAATATAAAAATTAGCATTGATAATAACCAAAATAAAAGATATAATTTGAACAAACTATCAAAATACAAGGTATAAAAATGATAATATCCCTTTATTAAATATCTTTATATGATTGTTTGGTAATAAACTCATTGTTCTTCAAGTTATCCATCTTAAGGGATTATTGCAGTTTTTATTTTTTATTTTTGATTTTACAACCATAGTTCTTCAAGTTCAATTTCGCAGTTTGAATGGGCCAAGAACTTTGCAAGCTATTAATTTAGATTATCATGACATGTCAATTTTAGAAATTAATGACATATTTTGCATTAGAGAGTTATATTGCATAGTAAGAGAAGCATTTGGAGTTTGCCGTAAAACACTTGTTTAAGGCATAATATAAGCTCTGTAATGATATTTCATATAGGATCGAAGTAGATTTTTGGATGGGTTGTTTTCAAATATAGCTACACAGGCTAGGGTTCTCGCATTTCTTCAATTCGAGAAGATGGTTAACTTAAAGCGAGTAAGAAATATCCGATAAAGCCTCTGAAATTTTTGGATATATTTTTGCATCTTTGAAACAGGCGAAGAAGACAATAGAGAGTGGCAAAGAAGACGATAGAGAAAGCATGTGCGTAGCACGTGTAGTTTTAACACCATTTTTTGATGCAAATGTGCCTAAAGACTAACTTGAGACTAAAAACAATAAGTTGAGAATTCAAATGATGCAAAAAAAAAAAAAAAAAAAAAAGAGACCTAAGTGATATGTTGGGGAAAGTTTAAAGTCCTAGATGATGTTATCCCAAATCTAATATAAAAGTTGACACTATTTGAAGTGGGCTTTTATTTTCTAATTTTTATTTTTTATATGAGCTGTATTAATAACAATCATACTTCCGTTTCTGTGGGTTCAAATGCCAACAAAGAAATAGAGCTGTGATATGTCTAATATATCAGAATTCCTTAATTTTATTATCATATTTTTTATGTTTTAATGTTAATTGCAAAAAAAATACTTTAAGATTTGAGTGTTATATAATTTTAATCTCAAAATTTAGATTTTTTAAAAACAATATGCTAAGATTAATAATTTCTACAAATTGATACCATGCGTTAACTTTTTGAATTATTTTAGCAATAAAAAGATAATAATACCTTCCAAAATATTACTAATTAATTTTAATAGAAAATATTATTATGATTTTCTTATTAAATTAGTCAAGAAAAAGTTAGTTTAGAACATTAATTTTTAAAAGTTCTTACTTGATATTATTTTGCATAGTTTAAATTTTGATATTAAAATTATAGAATACTTAAATTATAGGATATATATATAGTTATTTGGATATTTTATTGTCTTTATTTTATGCTCCACTTGGAACCTGAATTTTGGAGAAAAAAATTGTAAGGAAAAAGTCACAAAAAAAGAAAGAAGAAAATAATTTTTCTGAAAGTTTATCGAACTTTATTTACATTTTCGGTTTTATTAATTATTGTGTCAAAATTCTATCTACAAAAAAAATAAATATTAAATCAAACTCTCACTTTTAAAAAAATATATATATATATTATGTTTTTGTATCAATCCAAACATAAAATAAATAAATTCTATTGAAATTTTTTTCTTTCTATCTAATAATCTAAGTTTTCAAAAGGACCGTTACGGAACTTCTTCAAAGAAAAGAAAATAATAGACCATACAAAATTGCAGCTGCTACACTACATAACAAAACTATAAAATCAAACGGCGGATGGGTATGAACCGCTAGCAAGGAGCTCCCTAATAATTGTCTTCCAATTTTCACCACCTGATTTGCTCCTTCGACTCAACCCAACTAAACTTCACATTGTCCCCACTCTCAAGTCTCAATGACCACCCCCACCATGCCCTCGACATTCTTATCGTGTACAGTATTCATTGCCCAATTTTCCTCAAAGTCCAATAGCTGATCAATCCCACGTTACATTTGACATCACCCTTTCATTAGCCAAAAACCAATGGGGTCCAAACCCCATTGGTGAGTTACCTAAGTTGACCATTTTGTCCTTCGTTCCATATATTAAACCAGCCTATTCATTTATCATCATGGCAGGATGCTCAATTTGCAGAACTTTGAACAAACAATTGGAAAATGAAAAAAAGAGACACGTACTTTTTATTGTGGTTCAGCAGAATCAAGTTGTGTTTACATCCACAGGACCTGATCCAATAAGCAAATAATCCATTAGAAATATGAATAGAGTACAAATACAGGTCTTATACAAACATCTAGAACTCCCTTATAGTTTGTCGTTGATTTGAACTCCGATTTCCTCCATAGAGTTTGCTTTTCCAACCTTGTGCTGAAATCCCTTCATCTACCACTAGTAAGCTTCCTAGCTCCGACAAGTACAATCAGTCTCTCCTTGAAATCAAGTAGCCATTCAGGTGCTTCAGTTGAATTCTCTGTCAAAATAGTCTTAGAGCACGATTATACAGAATAACACATACATACACAAGACTGAAAATACAGTTGAAATACAACTTTGAAATATTGTCCATTACATTGCAACAAGATCATAAAGTATCAAATTAAATCTTGCACTAACAATCTCTCCCTTTTGGCATCCTTAAGATCAAAACCCCCAAGGAACAAGAAATTAAAAAACCTAAAACAAATACAAGTCTTCCACCTGTAGAAAACAAAAATATACCACAAGAAACACCAAGAGAGAAACACATAGCATTGTTCAAGACAATCTAAAAACCAAACCATAACAAGAAAAACACGAAAACTACAAATAGCCAATACTCCCCCTTTTTGAACACGAAGAAGGCTAAAAACAGACATATGAAGAAAAAGAAGGGCTAAGAAGATGCAAGCCTGGATGACTTTTTGGTTGGAAGAGGAGCCTTAGCTGCATCTGATTTAATCTTCTTCTTTGGAGGGTTTTAGGAACTAGAGCTGGTACTTGTTGTAGTTTGCAAATGTGGTCAATTTGCCAGAAGAGTATTCAGAGATGCATCAGAATCAGGAATAGATACATTAGATTCATTAGTAGCAATAGATGCATTCTTGGTTCCTTCCACTAAAGTTAGAGTGGCTTTGCTACCTTGAGGTTGCTCTCCCTGAGTGATGAGAGACACAGGCTCCCCCTAAGTAGTACCTGGAGTTGAAGTTGGAGTAGTGGTATCATCTGGCACAATAGTAAGATAGGTATTGCGAGGAATCTTAAGATAAGTGATTACAGTCTGAAGAAGACTCTCAATTCCAGCTATTTTGGCAGCCATCATTCACTCAAATTAGACAATCCCGTGTTTCACACTCTATCTCTGAGCAGCCTCAGTTTTAGCAACTTGAATGACTTCTTCACATTTTGCAAACAGCTTATAGTACCAAGAATTTGGTTTGAGACCCAAACTTTTCAACTCTTCAGAAACTGGAGGAGCAGTGGCTATAGAAATGCTTTGAGCACTTTCATAGTGGCTTTGAAAGGACTTTATTGTCAGCTGAGTAGGCAGATTCATAGGTGCCTCATTCATAAATTCATCTGGAGAGTAGTTGTTGATGAAAGCTTGTATAAAATAGGGGTAAGGTAGAATGCAAGTTGTTGTTTCACTCTGGCCACTAGCAACGATTGCATCAAATATCCACTTGGCCAAATCCACTGGTTTGTCAATACCCAAAGCATAGATACACTTGGCATATGCCTCGCCCACAAAAGATGTGTGTTTCCTAGGAAACCAATTGGTTTTGTAGAGCATTCTACGCTTTAGTGTAAGACATGGAACCAGGATGGAATTAGATTGTGGCCATTTAGAATCTTTTCCATTCAACTCTGTGGCTACTGCGTCTTGTTCAAACTCTCCAGTATATGTTCCATCAGTAGGTTCAAGACCAAGAAATTCTTCAATAACAATAGGTGAAAAATCAATAATGTGACATTAGAAATATACATTGGAGAATATTTGATGATCAAGATCGTTGATTGATTTCCTAATATTGGCATAAAACTCTTGGACAATTGTTGGGCATGGAGGAGTTAAGTGCTACACTATGTTGACCCATCCTCTTGCAGTAATAAATGTTGGTAGTCCCTATTTTTGAAGTCAAAGACCCTCACCTCCTTTTTGGGATAAACAAGATATTTTCTCACAAACTTCTTATAATGAGATTGTAGATTCTCAGTATAAAAAGAAAAGTTGTATGCTTTCTTCAATAGTATCTTGATCTTAGATGATGAAGAAGTAGTAGTTCGTGGTTTTTTCACTCTGGCTTTGCCTTTCTCTTTTGTTAAGGCTTTTTTCTTAGGAGTTGGCTTGGGAGAAGAAAAGGACTTCAATTTAGCATCACCTGCTTGTGATTTCTTTGTCTTAGCCAGAGTAGAAATGGGCATTAGTTGATCAGGTATGTCTAAGTCTGTAATTAGTTTAACAACACCTGCATTTGCTGGAATGGAAAGGGAATTGTCAAAACCAACACTTGGCTTGTCAGAACCCAGGGCTTATATCAATTGAGAGGGTGGTTCTGCCTGAGAAACAACACCAGTTTCTTTAGTGTTAGCACTAGGCATGCCTACTAGAACGCTTGTGTCAAGAGGGTTGTCAGAACCCTCTGGTATACTGTCAGAACAAGGGTTTGAATCCATCGTCTTCTTTGAAACTTTCTTAGTCGATTCCTTCTCAGAAGTGGCTGCCTTCCTCTTTTTCAACAGAGGTTTCGCTGTCTCTGGAGGATTTAGAAAGGACTGATTTTAGGCCCTGATGGATGTTCAGCCGAAGGAGCAGTAGGTGCCTCCAAAAAAGCTTGAATCTCTTCGATTTTGTCTACCATTGATGCTACTGAAAAGAGAAGAAGGAAAAACTAGTCACAAGCAGAGCTTGAGCAAAGGTTAAGGAAACAACAGAAAGAAGATGGATAGAGAAGAGAGAGAGAGATAGTAGGAAGAAGATGAACAATGAGGATGAGAGAGAAATAAGAAAGGATCTAAATAATCAGAATAAACAAAAATTGAAAATAAGCTCCAAAATGAAAATAAAAGCAGAAAAAATAGAAAATTTAAAATTCAAAAATACTTTCCTGTTTTTTTTTTTTAACTAAGCTCAGAAACGACAACAATCATACGAAATGAACAAACACAAATGACAGCTGTGTTTATGAAATCAAGTAGATGAACTGTTAAAACAAACACAATCAAGTTTTGTGAAACAAGGTAGACACAACATTTAGACAACAAAAAAGACATTCACTGAGCATGATATGACAATTGTGTGAGATGAATATGAAATTAAGCACTTTAGTGACAATTATTTTTAGGTAACTCGTCTAATTTAAGGACAAAAGAGAGAAATCATTTTGCATTTGATTTAGCTAGATAAATTAAGTAAGATCAAAGAACATTTAGTGTGTGTTTTTGTAATTCAAGGACTTTCACTCAACTCATGATATGGAAGATGGATAAATGAATATTTGTACAATGATCAAGTGTGTGACTTAGAATTAGAAGACATCATTGACCTTATTAACTCAACTTTGTCATATATAGACAAGAAACTTATGTGCATTATGTGTACATATGGAACTATAGATTTGGTTCTTGCTATAGGCCACGCTTAGTGGTTTAATTTGTCTCTTTTTAATGACCACTCTTTGTAGTTAGACTTTTTCTTTATTCACATTAGCATATGCTCATTGGCTTTCCTATACCAAAACACTTTTTATTTCTCCCTTTTTTTAAAAAGAAAAAATTGAGGAATCTCACTACTCTAAAGTAACTCAAATCAGTGGCTACACATATACTAGAAAGTAGCCATTTTCCTTGGTAGATCATCCAAGACATAGGGGTTACTATAAATTAAATAATTACTCAAGGCTAACTTTCACACCTGGTGAGAAGTAGCCCTTTCTGATCTAGGTTCATACATGTCTCTAGTCTATGTTAAACAGGTCTAGTCATAAGAGCATAATATCTACTAAGTCTAGACAAGCTAAACATATTAGTCACAGTGATTGAGATCAATAAGCAGGGATAATCACAAGTTGAATTTTAGTCAACATGCAAAATCATAAGTGATAGATCAAGGATAAGACAGTTTAATCATCATTGGTTGATAGTCACTTGAACTACACAACACAACACACACACACACACATTAAGTATTCCCTATATTTTACAAAATATATAAGACTAAATCACTTAATATAGGATGATAAACTCTCTAGGAAATAGAGCACACTCCAATAGTCTTGCATAATAATTCAAATCTTGGGGCATCCAAGGCTTTTGTAAATAAGTCACCTAATTGTTTTTCTGTTTTAACATGTTCTATGCTCACCAATTCACGCGCAACTAGATCACAAATGAAATGAAATCTGATGTCTATATACTTTGTCCTAGAGTACTGAACAGGATTTTTTGAAATGTTTATAGCATTTGTATTATCACAAAAAATAGTCACAATGTCAACCTTAATTCTATAATCACTAAGCATTTGCTTCATCCAAAGGAATTGGGTACAACAACTACCTGCTGCAATGTATTCGACCTCAGCTATAGAGAGTGATATAGAATTGTGCTTCTTACTGTGCCATACAACTAGATTATTTCCTGGATAGAAACATCCACTTGAAGTACTCTTCCTATCATCAAGGCTTCCTGCCCAATCAGCATCACAAAACTCTACAAGAAAAGGGTTAGTGTCTTTGGTCATCCAAATGCCAAAATCTGATGTGCCATTTACATATTTGAGAATCCTCTTCACAACTGTAAGATGTGACTCCTTAGAATCTGCTTGATATCGAGCACAAGCACCAACACTAAAATAAATGTCAGGTCTGCTAGCTGTCAAATATAACAAGCTACCTATCATGCTTCTAAATAGTGTGATCAATGCTTATTCCTTTTCATCTTTCCTCAACTTGATGTTTGTACTCATTGGAGTCTCATTGTCTTTGAGGTATCCAAACCAAACTTTTTAACAATAGACTTGGCATATTTTTCTTGTGAGATAAAATGCCATTGTCATATTGTTCGATTTAAAGACCTAAAAGTACAATTAATTCTCCAACCTGTTCTCCAACCATACTCATTTCAAATTCAGATTGCATTAGTTTAACAAAATCATGAGTATACTTCTCATATGTTGATCTAAAGATGATATCATCCACATAAATTTGAGCACAAAGTATACCTGTTTCAAATCTTTTGATGAACAATGTTTTATTTGACTCACCTCTATGATATCCTTTGTCAAGCAAATAAGTGGTCAGCCTCTCATACCCAGCTCTTAGCGCTGGTTTCAGAACATACAAAGCCTTTTTAAGCTTGTATACATGGTCTGGATGATATGGATCCTTAAAACCTGCAGGTTGCTTTATATAGACATCTTCATTTAAAAATCCATTTAGAAAAGTACTTTTAACATCCATTTGATAGACTTTGAAATTTAACATACAAGCAACAGCTAGAAACATTCTAATGGAGTCTAATCTAGCAACTGGTGCAAAAGTCTCATCAAATCAATGCCTTCAAGTTGCGTGTATTCTCGAGTAATAAGCCTAGATTTATTTCTAACCATATTTTCAAACTCATCAGTTTTATTCTTAAAGATCTATTTTGTTCCTATGATGTTACTGTCAGCTAGCCTAGGAACTAATGTCCGCACATCATTCCTAATGAATTGCTCAAGTTTTTCCTACATAGCTAAGATCCAATATTCATCAACAAGAGTCTCTTTCACATTTTTTGGGTTATGTTATGATAGGTAACAAATATGACTTACCTCACTCATATGTCTTCTTCTAGTGACAAGAACATCACTAGGATCGCCAATGACTTTGTCCTGCATATGAGCCTTTTGGATCCATGAAGGTGGTCCTCTCCTAGGCTTCTTTTGTTGAGCATGTACCTATTCACCACTTGTGTCACCTGAATCTGGGTTTCCAACTGATGTATCAACCGTCTGAACACTTCTGTCGCCTATTTTGTTAGCACAATTATCTTGTTCATCTTGTGATAGATTAGTGATAGATTTTACTGAATCTTCTTGAGAAAATTTAGAAAAATCATCTTTATCATCAAACACAACATTTATTGATTCCAAAACTGTTTAAATACAAATGTTATAGACTCTATAAGCTCTATTGTTCTGAGCATATCCTACAATCACATGCAAGTAGTGAAGATTAGGTTTCTTATCTTTCCAAATCTTATAGGGTGTTTGTCTTGTACCTGGTCTTAAATACACATAGTTGCTGAGATAACAAGCTGTGTTTACAGCTTCAGCCTAAAGCTTTTTAGGAAGCTTCTTGCTATTCAACATAACTTTGGCCATCACTTAAATGGTCTTGCTCTGTCTCTCAATCACCCCATTTTGCTCAGGTGTCTTGGGAGCTAAAAACTCATGAAAAATACCCAACTCTTTGCAAAAGTTAGAATACAAGATATTTTCAAATTCCTTCCCATGATCACTCCTAATTCTAACAACCTTTTTAATTTTGCATTGTTTTTCATTTTTCACTCTTATGACAAGAATTTTAAGCACCTAAAAAGTGTCTGATTTTTCTCTAACAAAATCAACACATGTAAAATGAGAATAATCATCAACACACACATAAATATACCTCTTTCTAACTATGCTCTCAGTTTGAACCGGATCCATGAGATCTATATACATGAGTTCCAAGCACTTACTTGTTACAAGGTGTTGAATTGACTTGTGTTGACTTCTTATCTATTTCCCATTTGGCATGGTCCACAGATAGGAGTTTTAGGAAGTTAGAGTACTAGAAAACCTCTTACAGCTTGGTGTTTGATGATTTTGATCATATCTCTGAAGTTGAGATGACCAAGATTTTGATGTTATAGTTCAATTTCTATCAGATTGGCTCTCAGACATGTTTTGACTTTGTTGAGAGTGTAGTAATTGTCACTTGATTTGTGACTAGTCAATATGCATTCACCATGGTTGTTCATCACTTGACAAGTCTTTTGATTGAACTATACAGAAAAGTGGTCATCACACATTTGATTGATACTGATCAAATTTTCCTTTAGACCTTTCACCAGCAAAACTTTTTTAGGATTTGAAAGTCCTTGCACACACAAGTTTCCAACACCAAGAACTTGGCTCTTTTTGCCATCACCAAAATAATAGATCCATTAGAATTCTCATGAAAACCAAATAAAAATAATATGTTTCTAATCATATGTCGTGAGCATCCACTACCAAAATATCGATTGTTTTCACATATTTCATTGTTTCTCATGGTTAACTTAGCTCTTTTTCTCAAAAAATTCAATAATCTGTAACACTTTAGTCGAGTGTGACATGTTTTTCCACAGAATTAATAGATGGGTATAAACTTTCTCACCTGAGGATAAGGCTTACAACACTCACCAATGCCCAGCTTTAGTTTCCTTATGAACCCAAAAGAATTATACTACAGTATTCTTTTTTGAAAGAATGAGCTCTCAGACTCTCACCTGTGTACCCTAGACCTAGTTTGTTTGTTAGAATTGTCCAACTCCAAGCATTTGACTTAATTTTTCTGATCTGTTCATTAGGTATAACATCTTTTTGTTGGATTCATGAAGCTCCTTCTGAGTTTTAATAAGCTAGTCTTGAGAATTCTATAGTCTTGCTCTCGATTCAATAGCATTTCCTCATATGCTCTCTTTTCTTCCTTAATACTATATATCAGAGCTTCTTGAACCCTAACTTTGTTAGCTATTCCGAACCATTGATCATACATATTTTGATAAGCATCTTGTTGATTAGGGTCTAAAAATCAGACTTTGTTCTCATCATCAGATAGGTCACTATCAAAACACTCGAAATGATTATCTAGACATTGATATCCCTTTTTGGATTTTACAACAAATGCTACAAAATTGCTTGTTATATCAGAGTCCTTTTCTTGCTCCTCTGTTTCTTCTTCACTCTCACTCCAAATAGTATTCTTTCCACCTTGGGTTAGTTAAGTCTTCCTGCACACTGTTAGGGATAGATACAGTAGATAATTGATTTACAAATGACTTGCATTTGCCTTTTTCTTGCGAGTATTTGCACATTTCACCTGAATGTATTCGAAACCATCACACTCTCTATATTGTACTCCTTTCTGCCTGTTACTGGAATCCCTATCAGATCTAGCTCCAGTTCTATTGACTCTAAACTAAGTTGTGTTTTTCCTTGAAATTTGTTACTAGAAACTACTCTTTTTATATTTTTCTTAAGAAACTTTGAGTAATTTTTGGTTAACATGGCTAAGATTTCATCATCTAAATCTTTATCCCCTTCGATTGCCAGATCCTCCATCTCATCAGCTATCTTCAATGCTACACTAGAGCTTTTCTTCTTTTTATCCCATATTTTGAATTTCATCTCATAGGATATCAAGGAACTAATGGGCTCATCAAAGTCAATATTTTCCAGCTTCCTGCACTCTTCAATAGCTACAACTTTCGATCTGAATCTTTTGGGTAAAAATCTAAGAACTTTCTCAACCAACATGGTATTAGAGTAAACCTTTCCCAAGGAAAAAGACTCATTAGATATATCACAAATCTTGGAATGAAAATCTGAAATAGTCTCATCTTCAAGCATATAAAGATTTTCAAATTGACTTGTAAGCATCCTAGGTCTAGATTATTTCAATGACTCAGTTCCTTGATTTTTCTTTTCAAATTTTTCCCTAGTATCCTTAGCTATAGTACAATTTGAAATCACCTTAAATTGATGAACATTAACAAAGGCTATAATTGCATTAATTTCTTTAGAGTTCTAATTAGCAAAATCATATTCAAAAGTTGACCATTTGTTTTCAGGTTTAATAGCTTCCTTACCTTGGTCATCAGTTTTAACAGGAGCTGACCATCCGTACACAATGAAGGTCCAAACTCTTTCATTAATGGACTACGAGAAGGCTCTCATTTTAGCTTTCCAATATGGTTAATTTTTCCCATCAAGCAAGGGTGGTCTAGAAATAGATCTACCTTTTCTTAGCTGATCCATTTATATAATAAGACACAAAAAAACAGAGCATAATTTCTAAACAAAATAGAGTAACAGACCTTAAAAAACCAGAAATCTCACTAAACATGGCAAGCGATTCCTGCTTTGATACCAAATGTTAAGTCAAACTACTCATTTATCATGACAAGACGGTCAATGTGCAGAACTTTGAATAAATAGTTGGAAAACAAAAAGAGGAGACACCCAATTTTTTATCATAGTTCAACACAACCAAGTTGTACCTACATCCACGGAACCTAGTTTAACAAGCAAACAATCTACTAGAAATATGATAGAGTACAAATATAGGTCTTATACAAATATTTAGAACCCCTTTCTAGTTTGTCGCCAACTTGAACTCTAATTTCCTCTGTGAAGTTTGCTTCTTCAACCTTGTGTTGAACTCTCCTCAGCTACTGTTGATAAGCTTCCCAATTCTGGCAAGTACAATTGGTCTCTTTTTGAAATTACGTAGCCATGGAGCTCTCTACCTTTTCACCGGAATCAATAGTAGACTCCATGGATATAGGACACACTTAAAGCTAAACACTAAAAAACTCTAAGGGAAAGAAACTTACTCATAAAGTAAGAAGGCCTCACCAAAATATCTCTTTGAAAGTAATGCCAAAAAGACATCCAAATGATCTAAAAAGAAGCTTCCTATTTATATAGGAAAGTACATCATGATTCAGCTTTACTGACAATTGTCATGTAATGTCTAAATATGCAATGACATAGATATATCATACAAACTCATATCTAAAGATGTTATCATGATAAAACAATCCGGCACACTAATTTGACACATGAATACCAAATGAACTCAGATCTACAAGTGTCATCTTGATTTAACAGTCACTTATATAGTTAAGACATACAAAGTCAAACTTCACTTGAAAAGATCAAACTTAAAGTTGTCATCTTGATGACACAGGCTGAGACATTGTTTTGACAAACAAGAACTTAATTCTCAACTACCGACTATAGACATGTTAAGATAATTGTCTAAACAGACAGACCACTAGACCTAACACCTAATCATTGAAACTAGTTTGGAGAAGAGCTTCATAACTTCAGGTGTTTTAATTTAATGCTTTGTCAAAATAGTCTTAGAGTATGATTACACAAAATAACAAGTACATACACAAAACTGAAAATATAACTGAAATACAACTTTGAAATATTGTCCATTACCTTACAATAAAATCATAAGGTGCTAAATTAAATTCTGTACTAACACCATATGCGATGAAAATAAGGTGTTTTTATCCTTATGCAAAGCATAACTCAACTGCAGTTACAAGCTACAGTTGCAAGTTATATATAGCTATCATTCTTTATTATGCCAATTCTTTTAAGACATTAATACAATAAAGATAATTACAAGTCATGCCAATATATATTGATCAACGATGGAGTAAAAAACGGTAAAATAGAAGTTGTCCGACCAATACTGATCAATATTGGCAACTCACAACTAGTTGAAGGAAATTGGTTTTTTGATTCATACTAATATAATCTCTTTTAAAAAAATATAATATCACTACAAAAAAAGTTGGCTATCTTAGCGTGTGTACGGATGTGCCGTGATAGTATGCAGGATATCACGGCGCCTGTTAGGCGCCGTGAATAACGATGGGACAACCACGGTGCCCGGCAAGCACCGTGGTTTAATTGCATATAACGGTGCCTAGTTATAAACAGGAAACAACCACGACGTTTGCCAGATGCTATGGTTTAAAAATTTAACGGCACCTATAAGGCGCTGTTACATTTAAGATACACGGCGCCTACAAGGCGCCGTGTTATAGGCCATAAAAGACCTAAAATCTGATTTTTCTCATTCTACACTTTCAGCAGTCGTGGCCAACACCCATTTTTCCTCATTTTGACCATTTTTTCCAGCAAAGAAAGTATATTTAAGCTTTTAAACCTATTTTAGTCACTAAAATTAGAGTATATCTATTGTTATAACCACGATTTAGTCTATTATTTTGTATATTTTTCATGTTTTAGGTTATATTTTTGAGAGTTTAAATCTAGAACCCTAGTTTATCAAATGGAAAATTCTTGAGTATACATTATAATCTTTACTCTTGTAAGTATTAGTTAGATTATTTATTTACTAGAAATCATATTTTTGGCTATGTTTTAGTATTTTAGTGTGAATTAGTCCTAATTTTTTATTTTATTGATTGTAGGTATTGATATATCTAATATTTTTTTTTATTTATTTTAGGTGAAGTGTGAGTTCATTTAGTTGTAAACATTTCAAATTGAAGGTATGTTCTATTAATTTCTACTAATTTCATATTTATTTACTAGAAATCATAATTTGGGTTTTTTTTTCCATCCTCAGTTTCAATTTATCCAAATTTATGTTATTTTAATTTATTGTCGTGCAGTTTTTATAAACTTACATATTCAATTTTTTTAATTGTTTTAGGTGAAACCATGTGGAGTTTGACTTGAGATCTTAATTTCTATCAATTTCATATTTTAGATAGTGTGAAAGTAAGTTAACTTGAGATCTTAGATTTAATTTCAATTTTTTATTTGATAAAGTTCTTATTTTGCATATATATTAATTTCATATTTGTGAATTTTCAGTTTTAAAGTGTTGTGAATTATAGATATTGAAATTTTTTAAACATTTTTATGTATAGATTTCAGTAAAAGTTCGAGTAAATTGGTAATACTTATAAATTAGCAAATTAAGCGAATTGAGGTATTTTTACTCAAATTTTTTCATTTATTTACTTATGTCACTTTCTATATTGATTATTTATTAGTATTTTGGAAAGTTTCATCTAGATGAGATATGATATCATATAGAAAATTGTACGTTGTGGTGATATAGTGATGTTATAATTGTGTGTAATTGCTTGAGTTTATTATTTGTATTGATATTGTTTTGTCATAAGTAATGTTTTGTTGATTAGAAACTTGTTTGAAATAAAAGAGACTATTTAAAAAATAAATTAAGTTCCCAATTTAGTAGTACTTAGAAATATGAGAATAATTTTAAATAAGGGGTAATATATAATTAGTGTTTTAGGTACTCAATTGGTTAGTGCTAGAAATAGGGGAGATTATGTGCAATTTTTATGGTACTCAATTTAGTTAGTTTTTTATATTAGTTGTTTAAGTTTTTTTTTGGTTTTTTATTTGTTTTTCAATTGTGGTTAGAATAGATAAAGAATGGATGTTGGCAGATAGACTATCGATTGAGTATAGAAAGGGAGTTGATAGTTTTTTGGAGTTTGCTCTTGAAAATGTCAAAGATTCTAATTTAATTCCGTGCCTATGTATTAAATGTGGAAATTTGCAAAAGATAGATATTAAAAGGATAAAAGCACACCTATATTTCAGTGGAATAGATCAAAGTTACAAACAATGGATTTGGCATGGTGAAAAGATTCTAATTACCGGATTTTCGTCAAAGAAGAGTATAAGAGATGATTATGAGTTAGATTTAAATAATAATCTTTTTGAAATGATTGATGATGCACAGTATAAAACAGATGCAGATCCTATTAAGTTTCAATCATTACTTAATGATGCTGAGAAACCGATCTATCCGGATTGTACGAAATTTACAAAATTGTCTGCATTATTGAAATTGTATAATTTGAAAACAAGACATGGATGGAGTGATAAAAGTTTTTCAGACTTCTTAGCTTTACTAGGAGAGATATTGCCAAATGATAATGAGATGCCACCTTTCTTTTATGAGGCCAAAAAGATTTTATGCTCATTGGGTATGCAATTTGAGAAAATTCACGCTTGCCCAAATGATTGTATTTTATATCAAAAGAAATTTAAAGATGCAATTTGTTGTCCAGTATATGGCGAGCCTAGGTGGCAACAGAATAAGAATTCTAAAGAAGTAAAAGTTGGAACCCCTTATAAGGTTTTGTGGTATATTCCTCCAATTCGTCCATTTACCCGTCTATTCCAAAATCGTGAGCATGCTAAAGATCTAATGTGGCATATGAATGAGAGGATAAAATATGGTAAACTTAGACATCCAACCGATTCACCGGCTTGGAAAACAATAGATTACAAATGGCCTTCTTTTGGAAGTGATCCAAGGAATAGTCGTCTTGGTCTATCTACAGATGGTATTAATCCTCATACAACTCTAAGTGGCAAATACAGTTATTAGCCTGTAATACTTGTAATCTATAATCTTCCTCCATGGTTGTGTATAAAAAGAAAGTTTACACTTCTTACAATGTTAATATCAGGACCTAGATAACCTGGTAATAACATCAATGTATATTTAGCCTCGTTGATTGATGAGTTAAATAGTTTGTGGAATGATAGTGTGAAAGCCTATGATGCATATAAGGATGAAGATTTTACTCTCAAGGTTATGTTACTATGGACAATCAATGACTTCTCTACATATGGGAATTTGTCTGGGTTTTCCACTAAAGGATATAAAGCATGTCCTATTTGTGATGAGAAAACAAGTTGTCAGTTCTTAACACATGCTAGAAAATTGAGTTATATGGGCTATAGAAGATTTTTACCTCACAAACATGTATATAGAAATTGGAAAAAAATATTTAATGGTTCTCAAGAATTTGAATTGGCACCACAACCTTTAACTGGGATAGAGATACTAGAAACAATCTCTAAGCTCGAATTTAGGCTTAGAAATATTAAAATAAGTGATATCAATAAGAAAATAAAAGGACGCAGTAATGTGAAGGTTATAAAAACCCCAAAGAGTTGTTAGAAAAAGAAATCTATATTCTTTGAGTTGGAGTATTGGCAACATTTACTTCTGAGACATAACTTAGATGTCATGCATATTGAGAAGAATATATGTGAGTATAATTGGAACTTTATTAAATATTCCAGGGAAAAATAAGGATAGCATTGGTGCCTATATAGATCTTGTTGACATGGGTGTTCGAAAAGAGTTAGCTCCTAAAGTGGGGGAGAAGCGAACATATTTATCCCTTGCTTGCTTCACATTGAAAATGGAAGAAAAATATCAATTGTGTCAATCTTTATTTAATGTGAAAGTTCCTGAAGGCTATTCTTCTAATATTAGATTTTCATTGATTGAATGTTGAATTCTTTAATAATAATGGTTTACTTTGGGAATGATTTGTTGAAGGGAGCATATAAATTGGATCAAAACACAATTCTCAATGAAATCAAAAAGAGAGAAATGGATCTATGATAAACATCATCGAACTTTTATTAGTTGGTTTCGCAAACGGGTAATTCCAATTAGTTGTTACAATTAATAGTTTTATTTCATTTTTTCCCTATAGAGCATGAGTACTAATTTGTTGGGTTTTCTAATTGTTAATTTTGCATTTTGAATAGATTGTAGTTGAAATGAATAAGGCAACACACAATGTATCTGATACATTGAAATGGATATCACGTGGACCATCATTAGATGTAATTAAGTATCATGCTTATCAAGTTAACAGTGTTCATTTTACCACAAGAGACCGCGATAACATAAGAACAACCCAAAATAGTAGGGTAAGTATTGTTGCAAAAACCATACAATTTTCAAGTTCTAAGGATAAAAACCCAATAGAGGGTGATATGGTATACTATGGCATTATTGAGGAAATTTGGGAACTTGATTTTGTCATATTTCGATTGCCGGTGTTTATGTGTCAATGGGTGGAGAGTAACCATAGGGTTAGAGAAGATGAGTTAGGCTTCACTTTAGTTTCTCTAAACCGGATAGGGCACAAGAATGATCCATTTATATTGGCAACATAAGCAAAAAAAATATTTTACGTCAATGATCCACTTGATACTCGATGGTCAATTGTTCTTGCAACAAAATCGAAAGAATATCAAAATTTAGGAATTGAAGATGAGAACGAAATACTTGTTGCTCATGAAATATTCTCAAAAGTAGTTTCGGTGGAGGTTTTGATAGAAGACGTTAATGAAGGTGATGTCACATATTTACGAGATGATGGTGAAGGTATTTAGATTGATTATCAAATAAAGAAACCAATGAGGTACATATCAAATAAGTTATATCTTTTTGTTTCATTTTTATATCTTTATGGATTGATGTTTTATTTTTTTAAATATATTACCTCTTATGTTTACATGCTTATTATTTTCTATCTCAATTTTTGATCTACATTTGTAGTTTTATTATTTAACAGATAATTATTGACATGGAAAATGAAGGTGAAGATGATGTTTATTAATTTACACCATCACAAAGTAGTCAAGGTGAAAGATAACATAAAAAGAAACCAAGAGGAATGACTCAAATGAAGAAGTTGATTATAAAAAGAAGTAATAATAAAAAAGAAGTTGTCGCGTATAATGAATGGGGACAACCAACTGGGGATGAAGGTAAACATTTGGCGAGCTTTTGTGGCCTTATGGTTTGTCACAAGATCCCAATCAACATTGATAACTGGACGCTTGTACCAAAGGATCTAAAAGATGAGCTTTGACATATAATATTGATATGAACATGAATCTTTCTATTTCATATTTATTAGAATATATATTTGATATTAACATTATTTCTTTTACATTGTAGGAAACATTTGTATTGGACTACAAAGCAAAAAAAGAAATTTTAAAAAGTTGTGGGAAAATGTGGAGAGATTTTAAGTCTAGGATTACAACTGAACTGATTTATGAGTATAGACATACTTGTCCAGAGTTATTAGTGCACCCTCCAGCATCATATGCACCATGGATTGAACCTAAAGTTTGGGATGAGTTTGTTAAAAAAAGAATAAGTACAAAATGGGAGGAAGCTAGGAAAGAACAACAAGGAAGAGCAACACAAAATAAATATCCACATCGTATGTTTCGCTTGGGTTATACTAGATTAGAAGCTAAGATTGAAAAAGAAGAAGGCCGATGTGATATTGATAGATCTGAGCTATGGAGTAGAGGACGTGTTCCTAAAACAAGAGGCCATACTGAGGAAATCAAAGTGATAGTTGATAAAATTATAAGTTGCTTATTACAACATATTGATTATATTAATTTGTAATTTTGTTAAAAGTATAGCATAGTCTAATGTTCAATTCTGTACATATTTTGTAGGAAGATTATACTTAACAGTTCCAAGAGGGAAATCTCGAGATAGACAGTTTTAATGATATCTTAACAATGACTTTAGGCACTCTTGAATTTTCTGAATGTATACGGGGAATAGAATTTCACGTTAGTCTCAGACAATATTTTCATCAACCTGCTCCAACAAAGAAGCAACAATCATTTGATTTAAAATAATAGTAAGATGAACAAACACGCAAGATGCAACAAATGCTTAAAGAATAAGAAGAATGATTCAAAGTATAAATTGCTAAGATTCAAGCAAGACAATAAAGTAATGTTGGTGGTTCTAATACAACTCCTTCACGGCCAGAAGTTTAAAGGGAAGAAGTGCAACCATAAGAGATACATTAAATCCAATGGTAGCTGTAGGAACATCTTCACGACTCAAAAAAGTATGTTTATATGAGTTTCTTTCTTATTTATTTATTAACTACTTGTATTTATAAATTGTGTTTGATTTTTTATATTATAGAACTAACTATGCAAGCTTGAAGTGGGGTCTCGGGATAATATAGTTGCTTTAGGACATGTACAAGAGTCAAACTCATCAATTATTATTCACGGCAGAGAATTGGGGAAACATAATTTTCATATATCTGTAGAGGTTATTCTTGGTGCTACAGCCCTAATTCCTATTCCAAATCCAAATGATGATACAAGGTTGGTAAGTGATGCACTTGGATCGCATCTTGCATAGTCTAAGATGCTTATTATCTTTGAAGATAATTTGGTATGCATACCTATTTTCCAAATAAATTCATCCTTTATTGAATTCTAATGTGAATTATTAACTTGTTTGTTAACATTTCATCATTTATTTGGATTTTAGGAATTTAATGATATAAATAGGCATCAAACGGGGAAGAATAAATCTTCATAACCACAGTCACCTCAAACACAAGAAAGAGTACATCTACAAAGAAAGAAAGTAGAATCTGTTACACAAACACAGTTTAGATTTGTTGATGGTGCACCAACTTCTATAAGATTACTATTGAATACCATTCAAGGAGTGGATGAAGGTATTTTTGTTTATGTTCCCTTTGATGAAGAAGTGTTTAGAGAAGTTTTTCGTTTGCCCGTATTCAAAAAAGACAGAATTGAGTTTTGCACGTTACAAAAGATTGGGGCCATGCCTATTATGTTATATATGAGGTAAGTTTATTTTTTATATATATAGAACTTCATATATATACATGTATCTATAGTTAGCAATTATATAATACAACACTTAATTCACATTACATTTTATACTTGTAGGCATTTGCACCATTTAGTGACCCAATATGACTATCAAGTTAGGTATATGTACATTGATCCTAATGCAGTTACTATACAAGGTGGTTCATGTGAGGATCGTGCTACAAGTTTAGCAATCCAGATATTATCCATGAAGAATGAACATCAATTTCTAATTACACCTTGGAATCATAGGTAAAATTTTAAACTTAACAAATTGTCATATCAACTACTTCTAATATGAAGTTAATTGTTACATTATTAATAATCTTTATCATTAATTTTATAAGTAGGGAACATTGGAAGTTGCTTATCATTTATTCTCTCAAAGATTATGTATGGTTTCTAGATCTTCTCGGCTTAGCTCTCCGTGAGGAAATTTGTTTAACAATGATCGAATAAGTTCTCTAATAGTTATTTTGTTATAGTTCAATTTCTTATGGTTTTTTTACTTATGGTTGCTATTGCTAATCTTTTATTCTTGTGATTGCGTATTTCCAATTCAAAGTACATTTAACATATATAATGTAGAAAAAAGGAAGAAAGGAAGACCAAATGGTCCGGTTTATAAGTTAATAAAAGTACTAAACTTGAATTAATAACACTTGTTGGGTGGAAGATTAATTAAAATTACTTATGTTTACTTTATGCTTATGTATAGTACCCAAGATAACCAACAAGTGTTGAGTACGGATTTCACATATGTAAATTTATGAGAGAAGTCATTGAACAAACCAATGTTAAATCATTTACCACAATAGTATGTAACCATATGTTTTATTAGTTCTCTTCTAATTTATAGTTTGATTGATCACTTTCTAATAAATAAGGTGTTTGAATTTGTAGTTTAATGAACAAAATTTCTATACAAAAGATTATATCAACGGACTTCTTAAAGAGTAGGTCGAAGAACTAATACAATTTCTCATTTGAGGTTCTTAATCTTTGTTTATTTAAACTATGTAGTCTTTGATGATTATGTTAGTTTAGCTTAAAAAACTAATGTATATATATATATATATATACTTAGTTTATAGGCTATATGGATATGATTATAATCAATGTATTATGTTAATTTAATATTAGTATGTAAATTTATATTTATACTCGATTTTATTTGAAATATTTGGTGTATGTAATGAATTTGGATTACATTTATAAAATTCCAGGAGGTAATATAGACAAATATATTACAAAAACTCCTTGGAAATATATACCACGGCACTTATAAGGCGCCGTAGAAGATCCTTGGTATCTAGATATTAAGGCGCCTTGCAGGTGCCGTGAAAGGTATCTTCTGCGGTGCTTTGTAATCCTTGGTATCTAGATACTAAAGCGTCTTGATAGACTTTCCACGGCGCCTTATAAGCACCCTGGTAGCCAAGGCCTATTATGGTACTTGGAACCAAAGTGTTTTTGTGGGCGCCGTAAGATGCATTTCAAGGCACTTATAAAGTCCCTTGAAGTGCTTTTTTGTTGTAGTGTATATGACAATATCTTATTATTAAAAGGTCTTTACCAATTTTTATATACTTTTGTGATTACAAATTTATTGTAGGTTCGACAAGATACATTGCCTCTGATGGGGAATTCTCTCTATTTTGAGGAATCAAACTTAATAAATAGTTGATGATAGACAGCTATAGAGTGATACTAATTTGCCAAAGACTGATATGTCAAAAAAAAAAAAGTATGCTAGATACTACATCTATTCTTTACAAATTTTCCAAAATCTCTATGCTCCTTATCAAATATATGAATTCATATATGAATTTTATTAAAATATTTTTAATTATTTATAATATTATTAACTATAGTGAAGTTCACATCTCAAATGATAATACGTATGTGTATATATATGAGTAAAAAAGACTAAGTTTCGCGTTTTCTCTTACTATGATTAAGTCTCACTCATCTAAATTTACACGTGAGTCCCAAATCTACTTAATTTGTACACAGTGTTTGCGTTAAAAAAAAAAAAAAAAAAAAAGAATTAGTGTATGGTGTTCGTCAGATGTGCCTTGGAATATTATCAGTGATCACTAGATAAACCATTATACACAAGTGACTCGCTGTCGGTGTCATACCAACAGACACTCGTGTCCCAGCCTCGCTTAGCTCGAGATTTTTATTTTTTCATAATTTTCATTTCCTTCCGATCAGACAGGTGTCAGATCCAGATTGGCCATGGTATTAAGCGCCTCCTCCGTGTGAAATTATCTCTGTCACGAATGATCTCTTTCCCAAAATGGGGCATTAACGATAAATATTTTTCGATATGGATCATAAATATAAAACGCGAAAAGGAAAAGGGAGTTGCTGTTGTTGTTGTTGTTGTTACGGTAAAACTGAAAAGAGCTCACTGATTGTTAATGTTATTCGAAGAGAAGAATGGGCAGAGACAGAGGCTGAAGGGCGTGGATAGAAGAAGAAAGAAGATAAAGATGATGATGACGATGATGATGATAACAAACATTATGGCGTCGATGCTGACTCTTCTTTGATTCAAACGAGAAAGAAACAACCCCTCTCTCTCTTCTCTCTCTCCTTCCCCCTCTCCCTCTCTCTCTCTCTCTCTCTCTGCTGTATATATAGGACATTTTTGCTCACATATGGCTTCGGCGCCTCTGATACACGCGCGCTGCGCTTACTCGCCCAGATTCACTGCTAATCGAAGAAATGGCTCTCTGAGTTCATCATCCTCTTCTTCGTCATCGTCGTCTTCGCCTTGTTGTTCTTCGTCGTCTTTGGGATTCTCCTCTGGTATTTCCTTCTTTTCTCTGCTTGTTATGCAATTTACCGTAACCTAATTTTGGGGAGCCTTTGAATTTTGAGGGAATTTGTTGTTTCTGTTTGTTTATTTTATCTCTAATGGCTCCAATTTTTAAAATTCTGAGGAACAGTCTGTATTTTTTTATGGATGAAAGTTTTAAGTTTAATAATACTTCGGTTAAGTTTGATACTTTGAATTTGTCAAGGACTTAGTATAACAAGTTCTTTGGGGGTGGTATAGTGCTGATTTTATTAGATGTATACATTCATTATATATCGTCCAACAAAAAAAAAAGAAAAAGAAAGGTGCATTACAATAATTACCGAGTTGGGACCAATGGAATCGACATGCACAAGGAAGATTTATATTGTAATTGTATTTTATTTTTTCAAGCTGAGGCATTTTCTTTTCGAATATTGTTGTTAACACGTTGAAGGCTTGAACGTTGTGTATGGAAGAGTCTGATAGATTTATACTCTGATTCGTTTTGTGCTTTAAATTAAAATTATTACTAGTTTTATAATTTGTTTCAATGAAATAGAAAACAAAGAAGGGTTAGTAAGTTGTGATTGTGCTTTCCTTTGCTTTGTTTTTTCATTTTAAAATAAACTCTTTTGTTTCACCAATTAGATGAATGGATCGCAAATTTGTGAAAATATTGAATTCCCTTGTCTTGTATGGTACATGACAATTGAACATGTAACAGAATAAAACCATCTTGTAAACTTGTAAATATGTATATATATATATATATATATAGGTTGCCAATTCAATATGTATTTTTTTTCTTTAACTATGGATAAGTATTTTTTTTTAGCCGTTGAATCACTATCTAATGGTGTTCCAATGGCTATAATGAAGAGTATAAAAGACGAGCATCATTAATACTCTTTCTTTCTCTTACTTTTTACAATAAAAAAATATGCATGCTAAATTTTTATTGGCCAAATTGATACTACTTTTTATTTTACAAGACCATCATTAATACTCTTTCTCTCTCTTACTTTTTACAATAAAAAACATGTTAAATTTTCATTAGCCAAATTGATACTACTTTTTATTTTTACAAGGGAATATGGTAATTCTGCTAAAAACCCTTTCTCCTTCCCTTTCTCAAATTTTCTGATCATGGGGTCCCACAAAAACTTTTCTCTTAGAGTGCAAGTAAATAAAGAATGAAACACTCTACTGATATAGAACCAAGCAAGAAAAGAGGTGGGAATGGGAAGATCCAACAATATAGAGAAAGAGAGGAATTTGGAGAGAGATTTGAAAGACAAAATCGAATCAAGACAGCTTTTTTTTTTTAAAAAAAAAAATCTGAATACTTTATATTACACTCAATCATAACAAGTCTCCATATAGTTCTTACACCTTGGCCTAATTATAGAAAGGAATATTAACACAATTGGGAAACTACACACTAACATAAGCAACTAAACAATAGGTTAACTAATTAATAAAATGCATACTAATAAGTCTGAATAACCCTAATTAATAACAATGTAATAATATAAAATCCTAATTAAGTATTGTCTTGTTCTGGATCACTCTCCCCCTTTCGTTTTCCCATACGGCCTAATACTTGGTCTTTTTAAGTTCTGGCATTCTATATGCTTGTTACGGTTGATTGTTTGTTGGGGGAAAATTTTGATATATATCGTGCATTGTTTCAGAGAACTCGGTGAAGGAATGGTTTTAGCAAGTGAATATCCATTTTCCATTTTGGCTTTGTATTAAAATCTTATACAGGCACAAACAATAATTGGAGAAATCAAGGCCTTAGAGCGCAAGCTATGTCTACAACAACTCAAGGAAATTTTGGATCGTCCAGGTGCATTGCAAATGGTAAAAATGAGCCTGATCATCTCCTTGTCCTTGTCCATGGCATATTGGCCAGGTAAAAACTGAACCAAGACAATTGTAGGATGTGTATAACAAACTTTTGATAATGATCTACTAAAAGCTGTGGAGGTAATTTGGAAGAAAAAATATTAAAAGGGGAAATTTGGAATGAATAAAGAGGAAAACTTGAAAGGATAAGATGTAGTTCCATATGCTGAATGCCCAAGTTATTTATTTACCTGTTTCATTGTTAAAACTGCAACTTTTTTCTTGATTTTTGAAAATCGACTCTATTTTGGATGAGTATCTGGTTAGATTTGATCACACTGTTTTGTGGTAGTGTTTCATTGTTTAGTTTCATTTGTCTTTCAAGCCATATAAACTTCACTGATATTAAGTTTTACAGCCCAAGTGACTGGACATATGTGGAAGCAGAGTTAAAAAAACGTCTAGGAAGAAAATTCCTAATTTACGGTATGTTCCTTTCCTTTATTTTCAGTTTATTCTGATTTCAAATCACATAGACCCAGCTTTTGCTTTTCTCCTTCAAGTTGATAATTGACCAAATATCAAGCAGGACCCAAGGGAGTTAGATTCTCTAACACGTGAACTTTAGGGTCATCCATTGAGATTCACTGACTCACTGTTAAGGGGGGAGGTGACTTAAACATATGCGAATCACATTTGCTTGGGATATACTAGTTACATAACAAAACTGAGTAGTAAACATCATATGCTCGGCTTAGTGTTTTGCTCATTAATTCTATCAAGAAGGGTGCAAAAATAGGAAAATCTTACCACTTGTTTTATTTTCATCCTGGCTTGATCACTTTGAAAAGAGGAATGTTGTGCTTTTTAGGTTTGATGATTTTTCGGATGAGGATTTTTTTTGTTGATTCACATGTAAAAGTCACTCAGTGAGATAGGTAGATGTTGGGCTGGATTAATAGAGAACTCAATGGGGAAAGCATGACTGCAGAAGCATTTGCAGGAGAGAAGAAAAACAGTTCTGATACTGAACAGTTCTGATACTGTGATACCAAACTATGTCAACTTGTAAATTTTGGGATGTGCTTACAGCACATTTCATTATGAAGGGTCATGTCAACTCGTAAATTTTGGGATGTGCTTACAGCACATTTCAGTATGTAGGATCACAGCACTAATGTCAATGCTTCATAATTCTTGATAGGTGATACATAGAACAACATAAGAGGAAATAAGTTTTAGCCCAGAAAAAAACAGTTTGGTTGTTGAGGGCTTAATAGGGCTAACAAGGTTTCTAGCCTCTTGGTTTCCAACTAAGGGAACACTTGTCATACTCACGTTAAAAAAAATTTCTAAAGGACATCTGTGCATGAGTTTCTATTCGATTATGTTAATAATTCTAGTGCAAGAGCTTGATGTAGGTGTTGATGTTTTGCAGCAAGTTCATCTAATACGTACACCAAAACTTTTGCTGGTATAGATGGAGCTGGAAAACGATTAGCAGAAGAAGTGAGAATCTAAAATCTATGTAGAAATTCTGACTTCCAATGTCAATGCTTCATAGAATCTGAAATCTATGTAGAAATTTTATATGCTTCATTATGTGAATTTTGTTAGGAATGATTTGATTTAGTTTCATTACCTGTGGCTTTCCTCATAAACAGGTCATGCAGGTTGTGCAAAAGACAGAGAGCCTGAAGAGGATTTCATTTTTAGCTCATTCTCTTGGTGGCTTGTTTGCCAGATATGCTGTTGCTGTTCTCTACTCTCCACATTCCCTGGGTAATGCCAGACCTGATGATCTTGCCGAGTCTGCAATGTTAAATTCACAAACAGCATATTCCTCAAAGCGAGGTATGATTGCCGGGCTGGAGCCAATCAATTTTATAACCTTAGCAACTCCACATCTTGGGGTCAGAGGGAAAAAGCAGGTTTGTTCAAAAGGGTATAGCCTAACACCTTATTTTATTGTGATTATGACATGGTAACGTTTAGTTTGTTAACAGTCTGGAATCATGTTGTTCTATCATCTTTGTTTCTTCTTCCGAATCTCATCTTAATAGGAACTCTCAGCAGTCTTCAGCCTTTGAATAATTATTATCATAATTATTAAATGTGCTTAGCAGAAAGTTCACAAATTTTAATTGTACTCCAATAAACTGTAGGCAAGTCAAATGTACACTTTTATGAAGCTTTAGGTTCAGAAAATGAGTTAAGATACTAAAATTAAGCACATCAGTGACAAAATTGTTATCCTTCTAGCTATATTTCATTAGTTAATGTCGGGAGTGCCTTTCTGCTTAACCTTCCGGGTGTGAGATTTCAAGACTTTGTTTGCTTCTGGTGATTCTTGAATTTCCTAGATACTATACCATTTTCAGTAGGACCTAGCCTTCTTACATTTGATTTTCTCTCTCTAATCCCTGGTTGTTGTCCAGCTTCCATTTTTGCTGGGAGTTCCTCTTTTAGAAAAACTGGCTGCACCTATTGCTCCTATTTTTGCTGGTCGAACTGGTAGTCAGCTTTTCCTGACCGATGGTAAACCTGATAAACCACCACTTCTGTTAAGAATGGCCTCTGACTGTGAAGATGGAAAGTTTATGTACGTTCAGAGAGCATTTTATAATTACTCAATCTTCTTCTCCGTTTCTTAAGCCTAATAATCTTAATTGCTTGGTTTATTTTGCAGATCAGCCTTGGGTGCTTTTAGATCTCGCATCCTTTATGCAAATGTGTCTTATGATCGTATCCTGTTTAATATATTCTAATTTATAATGTGATGACTACTGTAATTTTCATTTTATGTATCGTCTATTCACTATGTCAATTTCTTAACATTACATAGACATGGTTGGTTGGCGGACATCATCCATTCGCAGGGAAACAGAACTTTTCAAGGTGTAATTTCTATACATAAGGTCTTTCTTATGGCTGTCCTGTTTTCACCGAGTGTTTCTTGAATTATTGACTTGATGGAAAAGTAAATCAAGAAAGCCAATTGTCAGTACTCATTATTTTAAGTTCTACAAGAAATATAGCTAAGGAAAGACCACTACATAAGTGGACATTATGTAGTGGCTACGTGTAATATGCTGATTTTAGATAAGAGATGGGCATGTGTTTTTAAAGAGGAACAATGTAAATTATTTAGATAGGAAATTTATGAGAATTGGAAATGGCAGACAATACTGCAGGATGGCATGTTTATGGTAGCCAACTCTGTAGATTTATAATGCAGAAACAGTGATTGCGAGACTTATATAGATGTAGAAGTGCCACATTTTTCCAGTTGCTACGTCATTTTACTGGAAGATTTTATAATGAAGATTTTAATGCTTGTGATTAATGTCTTTTCTAGTAGAAGTAAGATGTTTTATTCAACGTTTTCCCTTCTTGAATTTAAGATCTTGCAACTAATTTTCATTGATAATCAGTTGTAAAAACTTATGAAATTTTGTTTTGCCAGCAGATCAGTCATTAAATTATATGTGAAAGCTGTCGCTTGCTTTTAGACATAAGTCTAACATGTATGTAATGTTATTTCTGTAGCCACCTCGCCGATCTTTGGATGGTTATAAGCATGTTGTAGACGTTGACTATTGCCCGCCAATTTCCTCTGATGGCCCACACTTTCCTCCAGAAGCAGCTAAAGCGAAGGAGGCGGCACAAAATGAGCCTAGCACGAAAAATACAGTAGAATATCATGATATTATGGAAGGTAAAGGTCATGGCAACATGAACTGATAATGGGAAAGTTCTTTTATGAAATATTATCGTTGTGCCATAACGGATTTAATGATATATGTGTGGTGTATTTACAGAGGAAATGATACAAGGCTTACAGCAGCTAGGATGGAAAAAAGTTGATGTCAGCTTTCATTCGGCGATGTGGCCCTTCTTTGCCCATAACAACATTCATGTACTGGTTTCATATGTGCCTTTTTTTTCAGAGAAGTTTCTTCTCTGTTTAAATTCTAATCTTCAGTTTATGTTTCGATTCCAGGTTAAAAACGAATGGCTTCACAATGCCGGTGTTGGAGTGGTAGCTCATGTTGCAGACAGCCTGAAGCAGCAAGAATCCTCCCAGTTCATTACCGCGAGCTTGTAGCTCTGATGTGCAAGTGTAAAATACAGCTAAAAGATGAAAAGGATGTGATGTGAGACAAACTAGGAGCCAAATTCTTTAACGTTTTGGCCTCGAGCTCTAATCAAACTGGATGAAAAGCTTGCACCATTCAAAGGCAGTTAAGGCTTTAAACTTGCTCTGTATCTACCTTTTATCATTCCTCATGATTACGAACAAATTAAACGAGCTCTTTTAGAGGAAAATACATATGGAAAATTGGAAATACATATTTAAATGTTTATAGGATTTCATTGGTATTTCCAAGCCAAAGGGCACAGTTGATGCTGTTAGGCTCCCATTGTTACAAAGGCTTAAAGGCCTAAAACTTTTGTTCTAGAAAATAAAATCAAAAGGAAGTGCATGGTGGTGAGTTTTCCTTATTAAGCAAGCATCAAGTTTAGAAAATAGGACCATGTTGTTTAAATTTTATCTCTCTTTGGCAGTTAGCCTTATCTATAAATGCCAACATGGGGAATTCAGAATAGAATCACTTCGAGCAAAAAGACTTCCATTAGTCAAAAATTTGAAAAAAAAAAAAAAAAAAAAAACACTTCATAAATATAGAGGCCTTATTTTCCTGGATCTTAAACTGTTGAAATTATTGCCAATGACCAGGGGATCAGTACAACAAATTAATTTCTTTTGACAAAAGTACGCAAAAAATAATGAAATAAAACAAAATAAACTAAGAACTACGAAATTTATCTTGAATTTAAAAGACTCCAACTCCAAGTCTTGGTTTGCTATTCTAATTATTATTATATTTTCTTTGGCCTGTAAGACTATAACTCTAGTCTCTACATTCTACGAAGTTGTGATGCAATTGACTCTCTACACTTCGGTAGGTGCAGTCTTGATTAAGAACAATCACTTCGTGCAGAAAATACAAGCAACGACATTTGATATGTCTCCTTTTTTTTTTTTTTTTTCTTTTTTTTTTTTTTTTCTTTCTGGAAATCTTGGAATGTATCATTGTCAACATGTGTATAGGTAGTCATGTTTTAATAGTTTAAAATTGAAGTTAGTCATGTTTTAATAGATTAGAATTGAAGTTAGTCATGTTTTAATAGATTAAAATTGACACCATTTAAAATTTTGATTAACTAGTCTTCGGAGCAAGATGAAGGGTGATCATATTTGTCAACAATAGATAGAGCTGCCACTTATAGTGATCCGCGTACACGAACCAGATCTTTTTTGTGACTATTATACTCCATTCTCAGTTGACTCAATAATTATGTTCGCATTCGTACGCAAAACAATAACCTTTTCATGATAATACAAACAAATACGAACTAAGAAAATTAGCACTTTTTTTTCTCTAGATTAATTGTATATTGAAATATACATTTGAAAATTATAAAAGTATGTACAAAATTCAACAAATGCATGAATTAACCACAATGAAAATAAATGGTTAGGTGTGGAAATAATTGAACTGATAATATTTGTGGTAGATTTTAATGAGACTGTACCATACTAGTATTTATGCACTCTAAATTGTGCATTTATATTTGCTTACAAATTTAAAATAGAAAATGAAAACAAATTCAACTGGACCGGTTCCGGTCCGGTCTTCAAGGCATAGCCATAATTGGGCAGCGCGTACTATTACAATCAAAATTATTATAATTTATATTAATTAGAAAAAAGAGTCCAAAACTCTTTTAGGCCCGCTTTTATTCCACCTTCCAATTCTGACCCCGCAATCATCATTCCAGTGCATATAATGTCATGCGCTCAAAGTAAATTCGTACTCTCCTTTCTACTATGTTATGCGACCCCGACTTCCAATATGCTCTCAGATTGGCCACTATTGTAAGTTTAGGGTGTTAAATTTGTGTCAACGGATATTATACGTGCTGTGTTAATATCTATATACAATAATATATATCTCAATTTGAATTCGGCTTATTTAATAATTGTGTCAAAAATTTTAATTTGAATTTAACTCATTTATAAACAGGTTAATTCGATACAACTCGTATTAATTGATTCAAATAGATTATATTCGGATCAAATCAACCTAACATAAGTCGTTAACTCGTTTAATCCAAATTAGCTAAAATATATACTTTTAATATATTTAACATAAATTCATGCATGTTTTATAATCTTAAGACACTAATATTTACTAAAAATAAATTGAAACTACATAAAATCACAATATATATGCATAATAAAATCTTAAAAATATACTAATATTTTCAAATAAGTATTACAAAGGTCATAAATAGTTTGACCTAAAATTGACCCGGTTATTGTGTATCAGTTTCAGGTTGGTGGGCTAATCCGAACTCATTCCGTTTAATAAATAGGTTCAACCTAATTTTGACCTGAACTCATTTAAAATAAACTCAAACTCGCTAACTCTATATGGGTTTCGAGTCACATTGTTATGTCATATCACAAATTACCAACTCTAATTGTAACTAGGAGTATTCATCTAGTCCATATATTTTTTTTGTTCATTATATCCGATCCACGTTAAATATGAATTTTAAAAATTGTATCATATCCGTATAAAATCTTTTAACTAATTTAATATATGAATTGGATCAATTACTTTTAATTGGTTAATTAAACTTAATTAATAAGTCTTTACAATTGGGTTTTATCTTGGTTTTTTTTCATGAGTTATATATTTTAAGCACAAATTTGACCTTTATATTTTAGAAAATATTAATCACGTGGAGTAAGTTATATAATAAAATTTTATACTATAAACTACAACCAATAAGATTGTATTAGATCGAAAATTTTCAAGGTATAAAGTATAATCTAATTTGTAAAAGTACAAATTTTAAAAATTTGATCCAATCCAATCTATACAAGAGTAGATCTTTATGGAGATTAGATTTGATCGTGCAGATTTTAAACATTTGTAATTATGTGTGTTGCAATTATGAGCAAAAACAATCATGATAAAAAAATTTAGATATTTAGAAAATTAAATTTACAAAATTACTAATATTTAAATGTTTGGTAAGTTATACATTATGTATTGTAAAATAATGTTTTCATAATTTGTTGAGTAGCTTATATACTGTAGAATACTATTTTTGAGAATTTGTAATATGATAGTATAATCAACTTTATATAAGTAAACATTAACATCCTTAAAACTATGTTTGGTACGAGGGTGAGACAATAGGAAGGAAGTGGACATAATTATCTAGAAAAGAGAAGTGAGAGAGGAAGAACACACTCTTCCATTATTGTGTTTGTGTTTGGTATAAGAGGAAGAAGAGAAAGCTAAAATCATCTCTATTATTTGGTAAGGGGGAGTAGTAGAAAGAAATAAAAAGACTATAGTTAGAATAACTAGTTTGATATTTTAGTAAATATTTCTCTCTCAAAATCTCTCTAATTTTTTAAAAAATTAAAAATTAGTCAAAATTGAGAATTTAAAATCTCTTATCTAGTGCATTCTCTCCTAAAATTCCTCCCACTCAATCCAATAATCCTCTTGCACCTATCCTTTCTTCCACTTCTCCCTCGTACTTAGAGCTGTAAATATGGGTGGCTCGGCCCGGCCCGTTCAGGTCTGAGGAAAAATTCGGGCTGAACCAGACCGGGCCGAGAATAGAAATGGGTCGGGCCGGGTTGGTCGTCAAAGTATTTTTGAAGGCCCAGTTCGACCCAATAACCCGCAAGGCCAAAATTCCGGGCCGAGCTAAATCTAGGCTAAATCTGATCCGATCTGGTAATTTAAAAAAAAAAACAAAAAAATAGAAAAATGAATTTTTTTCAATAAAAAAAATAAAATTTCTAATTGCATACTTACATATTTAGTAAAATAAATAACTAAAATTAATAAAACAAATTTTTAAAAATAAAAGGGAAAAAAAAAATATGCACGCTACCGGCCTCGCCCGACGGGCCAAGATTAATGGCCCAACCCAGTCCGGCCTTAGAGGCCGGGCCGGGCTAGCCCGTGGGCCAAATGAGCGGGCTGCGGGCCGGCCCGTTGAGCCCGGTCCAAATTTAGAGGTATACTCGTACTAAATACACCGAGTCTAATTAAAAATCTTCTATAACAAGTTACTTCTTAAAAGCTAAGTGCGGCTCTGCAAAGGCCAAACGAGCCTCTAATAATTAAAGTGATGCTTTAAAAAACGCTCCTTGAAAGAGCGTGGGACTGAAACACGGAAAGGAGGAGGCGTGACTGGTACTTGGGTGTCCCCCAAAGCGCACTCGGTGTCCGGGTTTTTTCCCCTATTTGAGTCCCTCCATTCGGTTCCCTCACCCCAAAAAAACCAAACCAGTTCCTCACTCTTCTTTTTAAAGAGAGAGAGAGAGAGAGAGAGAGAGCACGAGATCGGCCATGGCTTCCACCAAAGAAAGAGAGAACTATGTCTACATC
>JXTB01000417.1:294090-332918 GCA_002914805.1 Parasponia andersonii
GGTTTCTTCTTCTTCTTCTTTTATATTTTTCTTTTCTTGTTTCTGTTTGGTTAGTAGGAAAGTGAAATTTTGTTAGTATTTTTCGTGTTTGTGTTGCTTTTAAGTGATTTGAATATGCTTTTAGATAGTTTAATCGACGATTTCCTCTTTCAATCTAGTATTTCTGGACAATTTGAAATTATTCAAGTGTTAATTTTTCTAATTTTGATTTGGTGGATCCTCACACTACCTTGCACTTAGGGTTTTGATTTTGATTTTGATTTTGATTTTGTTTATATATATATATATATTTGTATATATATTGTTTTGATTCTTCAGAAATGGTGGATGCAATGAAGAAGGTAGCGAAACTAGACGTGGAATTGACCGTAGAGGAGCGAAATCTGCTATCGGTTGGTTACAAGAACGTGATCGGTGCAAGGAGAGCCTCATGGAGGATACTGTCCTCGATCGAGCAGAAGGAAGAAGCCAAAGGGAACGATCAGAATGTTAAGCGCATAAAGGAGTATAGAAACAAGGTTGAGTCTGAGCTTTCCAGTATTTGCAGTGACATTATGACTGTAATCGACGAGCATCTGATACCGTCTTGCACCGCCGGGGAATCGACTGTCTTCTTCTACAAAATGTGAGTGTTTCTTTGTCTTAATATTTGTTTCTCTGATTTGAGAACGAGTTTTGTTATTTTTGAAGGTTTTATATGATTGTAGGAAAGGAGATTACTATCGGTACTTGGCGGAGTTTAAGTCCGGTGAGGAGAAGAAAGAGGCTGCCGATCAGTCACTGAAAGCTTATCAGGTATAATCATTATGTTTCATCTTTTCTCGCTTTGGTTTTTATGTGTCGGTGCTATGATTTGTTTGGAAAGAAATTTTATGATGAACTCCAAAGATGGGATTTGCTTAGAAATGGGGGCTGTGTACTTGTTTTAGTTTTAGTTTTTCCTTGGTATTATCTAGTGACTTAGTTTTTTTTCCCCATTGAGAGAAGTAGGAGTTAGTTTTTTTTCCCCATTGAGAGAAGTAGGAGTGCTATTAACTTTTAAGTGTCCCACTTTGAGATTAAACATGATTTAAAATCATGTCACATTAGTTGATGCAAATTTTTGGTGCAAAAGCTGAGTGGCCCTAGTGTTCCTCTCTAAAACTTTATGCTTGTGTACATGTTCATCCACTTTCTCAAAATACACTGTACAGTGCTCAAAAGGTTTTCTAGTTGCAGTACTTGTAGTAAAGGTCGTGACATCTAGTAATATGTTGCTGAAATATTTGCAGACGGCTTCATCCACAGCAGAGGCCGATCTAGCTCCTACGCATCCCATTAGACTGGGTTTGGCCTTGAACTTCTCCGTGTTCTATTATGAAATTCTTAACTCTCCTGAAAGGTATGGTTGGTTTCATACTTATCTTGGTTTATTTGTCGTTCGTCATATTATGTGCTGGTTTGCTATGACCAAAAATGAAAATGAGAGCAAGTCTTTTTGTTTCTTCATGACTTAAATTTCAGGGCTTGTCACCTTGCGAAGCAAGCATTTGATGAAGCAATTTCTGAGTTGGATACTTTGAGTGAGGAATCTTACAAAGACAGCACATTGATCATGCAGCTCTTGAGGGACAACCTCACATTGTGGACCTCAGACATTCCAGAGGATGGAGGTGAATTGTAATTTTAACTTGTTTGGACTAACTATACATTTAATTGTATTAATGCTATCTCTGAAACAGTGTGATTGTTGATTCTTTTTTTCCTATTCCCTGTGGGTTTGGGTTGCTTATACTATCTGTATAATGAATGCTTCTTTTATGTATTGTGATTCTCAACATATGAGATTCTTATACAGAGCAGTAAATGGTGTGATTAGGAGATTGCTTGCGTGTAATTTGAATCAACCAAAATAAACCTTGAGCTTTTTCATGACCTTTGGAACACCAGATAATGCTGTTCCTGTTGAATAGTAGGTATGCTGCAGGTTCAACCTGAAACAGTGACAAAATATTGACTGGTAGGCAGTGGTTGTCAGCACCAAATAAATTTCCCTGTAGAGGGTGTTTGTCTGTATGTGTAATGGGATCAATCTACCTATATCCTCCGCTCAACAGGGCAGTTTGGACGAGAGAAAAAAGGGGTGTGGAGTGGGGCTGGGCTTGCAAAGCGTAGTAGTATATACACGTAGGCATTAGAACTGTAGTGTTAGTGATTGGTTCCGGGCTTATAAGCAGGCTTCTTTTTGCAATATTTGTACGTGGCAATTGTTTGAAACGTACTAATGGTTATGGGGTGGTGACTGTCTTAGGATACCCATAAATCTTCAATTTTGTTCGTTTGATTTAATAATTGCTTAAAAAATAAGGCCATCCATGATTTGGATACCCTTGGTTTTTGCAAGATAATGATATTGTTTTATAGTTTTTCCATGAATTTGAACTCAAAGTTGTGCAAGGTTATTTGTCATTCCCTCCCACCTTCAAAATTTCCAGCTTCCAATCGTAATTGTTCTGGTACAGTGTATGATGCTTTGGAACTTCTGTTTGTACCTGCACTTTTGTCTCTATGCCTTCTACTTAAGTCTCATTAATTTGCTTTCAGCAACACCAGTTGTATTCCATTGTCTCTTCCATGGGCTTATTTTTAAATTTTACGATTATTTACGTTAATTTATTTTTTTGCTTTGCAGTTGAAGAAGTTCGGAAGGTTGACAGCTCTGCTAAACCTGCTGGAGGTGAAGACGCAGAGGTACTTCAATTGATTATATTGAACAGTTCGTTTTTGTTGATTTGGTAATGATACTCATTGCATTGTTTGTTCTTTGTTCAGTGAAACAAAGCGAACTGCCGTTTGGATTTATGCAGCGTAAAGACAGATGGGAGAAAGTTAAATTCCTGGTTAATTATAGGGTTCTTGTTCTTATTCCTGAGGCACATTCTATTTTTATTAATTTGTTATTGTTCTGTCGTTTCTTTCGTTGTGATTGTAGTTTGACCCTTTCGGCTTGGTCCCATTTCGCAACCTCTAAAGCCTTTTCATGCCAAAGATCAACCGTGCAAGATTCTGATTTTCTGAAAGCTTTCTAGGAAAAAGGGTCTCTCTTTGTATTCCATCTTCAGTTTGTTAATGTGACACCATTTAAATGGAGTCTGTTGCCGTTTAAATTACTATTCCCAACCATATCTGTTAATGTTGTCTCCGGCGGGCTAATTATGTCAAATACCAGAGGGTGAGATGATTCTTTCAGTGCGGAATATACAAATTTTGGGCACATTAAGTTTCGTCAATGAGCTTATTCCTAAAGTGCACATTTAACTTGACACTCGCTTTCAGAAGGAAATAAACTCTTAAATTCATATCAACTATACCAAAAATTAGTCAGTTTTGTAGTCAGATTGAACATGGAAAATGCAGCCAGTGGCCACAAAATTACTACGGACCATGCCGACGTAGACCAGACCATTGGCCTTGACCCCAGATGGGGCAGAGGATTGCGGTATGGACATTTTCAGCTGTCTATTAGTACTTACAGGCCAATGGCCGAGGCAAGGCTACACACGAAATGCTGAACGAACTCTTCCAAACCATTGGGTCTACTAATTACCTTAGTAACATACGTACACTTAACTCACAACAAACACATTATATATATATATAGATGCACATATTAATGTGGGTTAATGTATTAGAAAAAAATTATGTTTTTAGAAATATTTTATTCATTGGCTTACGTGGATACATTTTGTTTTCTGTATTTTCTTTTTTCAAATGGAATGAAAAGTAAATCTTCTTAAAAATTTACCCAACCACTTATTTATCTCAAACTAGAATTACATTATTTGCTGTTTGTGCTTAAAAAAAAAAAAGTTAATGTCAAGTTATTTTGTGCGAATATTGGTATAAAAATTAGGTTTTCCAAACATTTACTCATTGTCTAAGGTTTGGTATGGCACGAATGTGTTTGGCTCAGTTAGTGAGCTTGATTTTCTTTTAATTTTTCTTTACTACAAAGTTAAATATGCCCCTCCTTAATCTCTACTTTTCTAACACCAAACGTTAGTCCTCACGCAAACAAATTCGAAATTACTAATTTTAAGAACAAGGAAAAATTCTGATGATTAACGAGAAGAAGGGGGGGGGGGGGGGAAACAAAGCAAAAACAAAAAGGAACAATATTGTCTGTACAGTATATTACAAGGATCCAAGCTTATTGACACTAGTATTAGTTTGATTTCTAATGACATGGTTCGGAATAATGTTGTCAAATATAAACCTTTACAATTTGGAAAACAGAACCATTTCTGACTAACAATATTTGTCATTTTGTTGGAATAAAAATGAGTTCCGAGAGAGTAGTCAATGACTTTATTGACATAACAAGATCAGAGAAAGGTTAATACTTTCATCTCTTTGCTTCTAACGTTAGAATTCATTTTGATACGTACTTTATTCAAATATAAACCCAACGGCAATAAAAATTGTTTTGAAATGTACCCATTACTTATATAAAATGGACAACGTACAAACTATTTGTCCAAATCAAGATATTTACTAGAACTCGGTTAATATATAATACCCAAAGAAAAGAAATTTAACCAAATTCAATTTTTTGCGCAATTAGTAATAGAAAACTTAAACAAATTCAAGTCAAAGAGAAGTTTAAGGAGCATAAAGGCGGATCGAATTGTCAGCCACATCTAAATAAGGAAAATAAATCACAGCCCCACAAAAATAACTGCCAACTAAATTGACAAAACAAATTCCCCAAAAATAAACCCAAAACTATCCCATATATAAAAAAGACTCCACCCTTCTTATTGGTAACTGTCCTCTGAGTTTGAATTACATTTTATCACCCCCAAACAATCAGGGCTAAAAACGCAAGCAAGCACTGAAAAAAAATTAAAAAAAATGGCCAAGTCCGTAATCATCTTTGCCTCAGCCCTGTGCTTCTTGTCCCTCCTTGGTTTCGCTTACTGCGAGACCCCCCGCCTGTTCGTGGAGGGCAAGGTTTACTGTGACACGTGTCGTACTCAATTCGTTACAAGGGTCACCGAGTACATGAAAGGTATATATACACATATATATATATATGTATATATGAGATATATGAGCACTAATTAGTATGTATCTTATTTATTTATATATAGATATTATTATATATAGATATCATTTTATATTTTTCTCCTATATTTTTTTTATTAAAAAATAAAAGAGAAATAATATTTATAAGTCTTTTTATGTATTTCATGTTGAATTATTATTAGATGATTCACTATAACTAAAAAAAATATAAATCACAACCTATAGATATATATATATATCTATATATATATATATATATATATATAAGAGATTTCACAGATTTTTTACTTACGAATATGATATTGTCACATGAAAACTATATTTTGATTTAACAGTATCACTATTGAATTTGTAATCAAACACATATTCGTATACATAGCAAACAATAATGTATAACGAGGTAGTTTGACAATGCATGCATGTAGGTGCAAAGGTAAGGTTGGAGTGCAGAGACAACGAAGGAGGGAGCGTCACATACAGCGCCGAGGCCGAGACTGATGCGTCGGGGACATACAGGATCCCGGTGGACGGGGACCACGAGGAGGAGATTTGCGAGATCCAGCTGGTGAAGAGCAGCTCCCCTGACTGCTCAGAGGTCAGCAATGACCCATACAACAAGCTAAGCGCCAGGGTCAGCATCACAAGCAACAACGGCATCGCTTCCCCGGTGCGCCAAGCCAACCCTCTGGGATTCCTCAAGAAGGAACCCCTTCCTGAGTGCTCTGAGGTCCTCAGAGAGCTCGGAATCACAGCCGAAGGCCTCGTATGAGAAACCACCACAAATACTTTTTATATGCTTAGGACTGTATTCTCCTTTTCTGTGTACTGAATAAATTGGGTTGTGATCTTGATCCCTCAATGTTATATGAATGGTTTTATCATGTACGTGTGCTTTAATGTTTAAGGGGGAGGTTTTTTCTAGCTTATTAACTCATATTTAATGTTTGATGAGCGAGTGCTTAATTTGTACTTTGGGCTTATACTATTCTTTTTACCATGTTTTTATATGATTTGTTGTTCAACCTTGGGAGATTTGGTCTCTATATGTATGATCTCTCTGCCCCCCTTAGTTATATATATGGTGTAATATTTACATATTGTATTGTATCTTATAGGAACGTGATCAACGTACGTAAGTAGTAAACGTTGCTGTTATCAAAAAAAAAAAAAGTAGTAAATGTTGCATATATCTATATATATATATATTGGGATTCGTAAATATTAATGGGTAGGAAATGTCAACTGTGTAAAACCAAAGAAATGAAAACATGTGGCATAGTTAAAAAGAAGAGAACCGATAAGCACCATGATTAGCATAATTAATTAATGGTTAATAGCCACGGAGCAGTACTTATTAGCATGTTCTTTAGTTGGGTTTAGTAAGACTTTGCGCGCGCAGGCTCAAGATAGCCCAAAACCTAACACATTATCATAACGACTCGGATCCTATGTGTGAAATCCCATAGAAAATTGTAAGGACAAATTGGTGGTTTGACCCTAATAAAAAAAAATGAATTTGGACGGATTTGGGTCTAGATTCATTTGGGCAAAAATGTTAGAAAAGTTTGAAAATTGGGGTCAAAATGTAATTATTCAAGGGTATTTTTGAGAAGATTTTCAGAAAACTAGGTCCAAGTGCAAATAAACAAAACAATGCCCAATTAACCAGAAATTGACACGTAGTGCTACAGTTACGAAAATTACCCATAAATTTCCGCATTTTTCTATTTTTTTTCGATTTGGTCCCCGAAGCAATCCCAAAACCCAAAATTCAGCAAAGCTCTGTTGAGCCACCTTCACCCATCGTCGTCCTGCACCACGACGAAGCTTCTGCCGTCAGAACTAGCCCCGTCGGAGCCGCCGATCGCCGGAAAAATACAAAAAACGCAGCAGTTTCTATTCCTCGCCGGAGCCGATTTTGGCCACCGTTCGCCGCGAAAGTGGTCGCTGTTGACTCATCTCCTCACGAGTAATCTAATGGTAGGTACCTTGTGTCTCAATTTTGAACAGTCTGATTTAATTTCATTGGACAATTTTGTGTGTAATTGGTTTTAAAATTGACTTTTCGATTATACCGTTAGATTTTAAAACTGATATCATTTTTGGAATCTACGTTGAAAATAGTAAAAAATGAGATATATATATATATTGACTATATTCCGAAATGGGCCCGAAAAATGAAATCGGGCGGCTCAGATTTGCCTCGATTTGCATGCCAAGGGGCCTGCATCCAAATTTGATAAATTATATATCTAACCTAGGGTTTTTGGGTACTCTGAATTCAGTGGTGAAGTCCGTTTCACGATTTGAAGCTTCGTTTGGAAATCAAGTTTTCAAACCAAGGAGCCAAAGTTTTGAAAACGACGCCCGCTCTTCTAAACGACGCCAAATTTTCTCCAGAGCCTTGCAACGCTAGTTGGATGCTTGATAAAGGTAGGGATTCAATTATTTGATTCTAAAATTAATTTAATTTATGAATTTTACATATTTTCAATAAATATAGAATTTCGTGAAATAATTTATAAAAGTTGTGTTTATGTCCATTTTGACCTGATTTGAGATATAAACTATCTGGGAGACACGTCACACTGGTTACCGTGTCATATATACTGTTTTGGATTTATTTTTGCAGGAAATTGGATTTTGGGGTTTTGATAGAAAATAGCTGTTATAATGCCGAAATTTTAAAAAAAAATCCAAAATGGTTTGAGAACTTAGTTTTGAGGTTTAGAAGTGATTTGATTAAAGAATTCTGTATGATTATTTTGAGATTTTGTGGAAATGGTGCATATCCTTATTCTGTTATTTATAAAATATTTGCATACATTCACACATTTACGATGCCCATATTGGGTGATCGGACTTACGATGCCCTATATCGGGTGATCAAACTTATGATGCCCACATCAGATGATCAGACTTACAATGCCCACATTGGGTGATCAGACTTACGATGCCCCGCATCGGGTGATCGGACTTACGGTACCTCTTTAGGTGGCTCGGACTTACGAGTGATCCATTAGGACATTCCGGACATTATGATTGCATACATGGATATATGTTGGCCTGAATGGATATGTATTGGTTTTGATGGATGTTACAATGGTTTGAAATGTTTGAACCATTGGACTATAATTTCTACTTGAGTTTTGTGAACTGTTTTGAATGGAATACTGACCATGCAGGACCTTCAACATGAGAATATTTTATATATATGTAGGAACTTGTAATTGACTCTCTACTGGGCATTAGCTCACCCCTTTCTTTCCCTTAGGTGGCACTCAGTGTAATTTGGATCAGAATAGTTAAATCGAGGCATTTGTGGAATAACTAGTTTATTTATATTTTGGTATTTTCCTACAAGACTTGTGAAATATTTATACTTGAGTAGGAATTTGGATTTCATTAAACTTTATAAGTTAGAATGTGAAATCTGGACATGGTTTGTATTACTTATATCTGAGTTTGAGTGTGAGATGATTTGTGATGTACGACTATTAAAACAATTATTTTATTTACGGTCTATGTTCAATAAGTGACGCATAACTGTGAGATTTTAATTTCAATTAAATATTTTATTGAGGCCAGTTTTGAAAGGTTAGAAACCCCGGGGCAAAATTTTGAATGAATTGAGTTTTTTTATTTAGTTCTTTTTGATATTTCTAATTTATGAAATACCCATTCTGCCATTGACCCGGGCCTCGGGTTGTGACACTATGTCTTTTTAATTTGTCTGTCCTTTTACTTGTCCACTCACTCTGCTATCTTTGTTTGATATACCAGTTTGAAGTTTACATATTTCTTGGTAATGATTTGCCATTCGGACTTTAGGATCTTCAGTGCATATACTTCTATGTATATTTCCTCCACCTTCAACCTTTGCATACTTTGTCCATCTTTTCTAAATGTATTGCGTGGGAATTTTCAATATATTTTTTTTTTTCAAAAAGAACTTTAAGAGTATGTGAATCCAAAATTCCTACGAACTCAAATTTCTTGCAAGAACATACTACTATGCTATTAGATGAATTGTATTCAACTGTACAATGAAGATGCTTTTTTTTTTAGATAAATCTCTGCTTTGATAGTATCTCTTTCTCACCATATAAAATAAAAAATAATCATAACTCTGACATACCTGAATTTGAAACATATTTGGCATTACTAGGGTATTGATGGAGGTTTCGTCAACAATAAATTTAGGAAATTACAAGATGTAGCTTGTGTATGAAAATAGTTGATAAAACAAAACAAATAAGGAGACAAGAATTTTATAGCAGTTTAGCCCAAAAAGATGAGCCTACGGCTACTGTTCTTCACTATTTTCTAAAGAATTACAAGAGTTTCTCTAAGTCTCAAGGTGAGAGCAAAGAAAAAATTACAAAGAAAGTGTAGTGAAGTAATTGTGAGATGACTGTGAGATGAAAAATTATGAGACTTAACCCCTTTTATATAGGTGAAGGTGGCTTTAGGTTTCCCAATTTTGTGAATAGGAAACTACATAATAAAATACGATATAATATTGAGATTTAGTGATTACACAATAATAGATAATTATCTTCTCTTTAATTAGCTAATTGCTTTTTTTAGGAATTAGGCAGATCAACTATTTGTGGTGATCAAAAAACCATACAACAGTGGCTTTTAATTTGTCATTGACATGTTGAAAGCTTTTTTCAATAAAATAGTTGACCGCATGCCATTATAATTAATAGTTCTCGCTCAAGTCTTTAACTAAACTTATTTTAAGTTCTCTTTATTCTTCTTTGTTGATATCAACAATTGAGTTGATAGGTGTAAAGTAGTGATCAAATAGTGCAATCATACTCTTGTTGACATCTCTTTCTCGTAGATAGATGAGTTAACCTTTTGTGAGTTTAATAAGGAGTGAATTCTTAGTAAGCTGAAAAACGCCGCTTCTCCAATTGCAAGAGCAAAAATGAAGTATATAATTAAAAATTAATCTCATTATTCTTTCATAAAAATTTATTAAAAAGTAGAAAACACTTAAGAATCACGTCGTTGTTGATAGGACTGTTTATTAGTAGAGTATTGAAGAGGTTGCAAAGTCTTTTAAAAAAAATCTTTTCAACCATAAATTCATAATAATGCTCGCATTATAGAAGTATACTTCTTATTCTAAAAGCCTCGATCTAGATATGATGCTTTTCGTTGAAACCTTGAAGGTAGTCAATAAAATCGCCAAGAAACAAAATAAGGTGTGCTACCCTGAAGACATAGTTGATGACACCTATGTTATTGAAGAGTAGCTCGTAGTAGTTAAATTAGTGAATGACAAGAAATTCTTTTATGCTTCTTATGAAAAACAGCGAGCATGAGTGATACAAACTCAATATTTATTTTTCAAAAGTTTCATGTCAAAATAAAATAAATAGTAATATATCACATCGAACTATGGATGTTTGACTTAGTCACTTTTGTGTTTGGCGAGAGATATCATGTAATACGATATGCTAAGGTGCGAAGTGAGAAGAAAATCCTAATATTTTTAGGAATTTTAGAAACTCGGCGATCCAAAATTCTAACACTCTGAATATGAATGTTTGCATAATTTCTTAGGAAGTGAGGAGGATATTATATAATGTGACCCCACTGCCCCCCCTAGTTTTATGGTGTCCAAAGATGACCATAAAACTATAAAAGACAAACCAATAGAATAAGATGTATCAAGATGATAAATTGAAGGAATAATACCTTTATTGATCAATTCAAATGACGAATAATTTTTACAGTTTTATGGTATTGTAATAACTGCCATAAAATTGTAAGTAGACAACGCATAAGAATGAAGATAGATCGCAAGAAGAAAATGCATAAACTTTCATTGATAGAGTCTGTAAGAAAAATTGACCTAATACTTAGGAAAATCATGCATGCATGCAAATATGGAAAATACATGATTATATCATTAACGCAGCAGAAAAATTAGCAGATTTAGGTTTTAAAATTTTTACATGAAAACAGTTTTTCATAACCATATAACATATATGCATCATATACAGGATCATGTACAACATAAATCAAATCTAGATACAAAATCCCTAGAGATGAGATTAAGGTTTACCTCTTGTAGCGTGTTTCTCTTTGATCTCCTTGTTGATGATGATCAAACCTCTAACCCTAGATCTTCTTGTCTATACTCTTGCTTTTGATTGATGAGATGAGTGGGCATCAAGTTAAAACCTATGTAGGAGAACGATCAAGAACGCTTTCTTGATCCTATGGAACATTGGGATGTGAGATGGAACTATGAGATGATAGGAAACTTTTTCTCTCTCACTAAGCCTAGGGTGGCCGAATTCTCCTCTCTCTATGTGCCTTATGCGTGTGACTCTCTAAGAGTTACTATGTAGTTTTTTTCTCTCATATATCTTATATATATGGGACCCAAAACTGCTAACCCTAATCCAATTAGGATTGGGCTTGTTCTCCAATTTGGGTTTTGGGTGTATTTTTTATAAATATGTCCAACTCATGAAACTTATTTATAAAAATACCAACTTATGTGTAGAATTATTATTTTACACAGTTTCATTAAACTAATTTCACAAATACCACTAACTAATTAATGAGCTTAATTAAGCTAGACAAAGGACCTAATGGATCCAAATAATCTAAACCTAATGGATTCAAATAATCTAAACTCCAATAATATGATAAATACATAATAATTCTTATTATGGTATTTATATAAATATTATTAGTAAAGGGGACACTCCACTAAAGGCCTAATATTGCACTCTTAGATTAAATATCATGTCTTTTATAAAGATTTAATCAACTAACCTTGATTAATCAATCCATCTAGCATATTCTATACCACATATAGAATCCCTATACAATGCCGTAGTTAGATAGGTGGAATTACCGTAATACCTCTCCAATACCTATTTACCTTTAAGTTATCATCTTTCTATTAAGGAATAATGTTATCGATAATTTTTTTCTCAATGGTCATTTAGGCAAAATTATCAACCAATTCATAAAGTGAATACTAAGATCTTAGATTTAATTATCCCCTGAATCTTGAAAGAACCTAAAGTGGCATCAATGTACAATGTCCTTAACTATTTGGTGTTCCCATCAATTCATAAGTCATAACCTCCAATATACCAGAGTTCACCTCTAATTTCATAGAGGTTAGTCTTTTAACAAATCAAAAAATTATAACCCATGAAAGTAAGCCCAGTCAAATATCAAGGATTAAGATCTATATGCTAAGAGCTAGTTTGTGATAATATAAGAATTAAGTTACGACATTCTAATTCTTTATATTACCTGGTCCAGTTCAATACACATAACTTGTTTATACTATATTAGTGTTTCTATCAGAAGTCAGATACTTCAATGATTTGAGACACATCATTCCTGTTGAGATAGACAAACAGTACAACCTATAGTAAATGAAGTATTCCATTTTTATTTACAGATTATAAACTTCTTCATTTAGACTTAGATAAAGAAACAAGTCTCCCCATAATTAACACTTAATCATGTTTGTTTCTTTATACACATATAAAGTCATAGAATCTTTTTCAGATGAATAAACTATTCAACTAAGATATTTTAATCTAGCAAATATCATAATTGCATATAAGAGAAAGTTGTTTATACTTAAAAGGGTAAAATAGAAAATATACTTTTTTGGGCAAAAATCCCAACAGAGTCATCAAAATATATAAAGATTCCTCATGAGCTAGTAGTTGCATAATAGTCAATACAAGATAAAGAGACTTGAGGAGAATTACCGATAGTAACGATGAAAATTCATATAGTATGAAGAGCTCATACTTGAGGAGCTCAAATACAGAGAGCTCAATAATCGGGTAGAGATCTTGTCGAGGTATAATCAATTGAATGAAGATCTCATCAAAGTTGCATAGTTACATTCATTCAATCTTATAGAAATATGTCTCGATTATAAAGTGCATATATTCTTAACCTAGAGAGGTGTCCCTCAACCATAGGTGTGAGTCGACTAGCAAAATCTCACTAAAATAAGTATATCAATGGTGATTATCAATTTCAATAACCCCACGTCCTTCGTCGATGCCAATTTAACTAAGGCATCTACTTGGCTATTTTTTCTACGAGGTAGTAGCTAAATACTATATATAATAAACATTGAGAAGAGGCGTTGTATTTCTTGCAGATAGGCTAACATCTTCCCTCATCTTGCTTGGTAATTACCAATTTCTTGGTAAATAACTAATTCAATACCACGATTATTTATAACTTCATCTCTTGTGTGAGCTTAAGTCCAACAATTAGTACTTCATATTTTACGTCAATATCCATTGCTGAAAATCCAAAGCAAAGTACACAATAAATATTATACCCTTCTGGACAGATTAATATCAAACCTGCACTAGTTCTATTTTTATTTAATAATCCATCAACATAAAGTTTCCATAACTTAGTTATATCCATTATAGGTTTCTCAATTACTTCTGTGGGAAGATTGACATTATAAGTAAACTTTACAATAAAATCTGCAAGAGCTTGACCTTTAATCTCAATACGAGGTCAAAAATTGATGTCGATTTGGCTCAACTTAACAACTCACTTAGGTAATCGACCTAACGCTTCGAACTTTTGTAAGAACCTATTTCAATAGAAAGTTTGTGAAAATCTCAATGGAATATGCATGAAAATATGGTCAAAATTTCCTAGATACGATGATAAGCGCTAATGCCAACTTTTTCATCTTCAGATATCTCATTTCGGCATCGAGTAGTCTTTTGCTTACATGGTACACAGGTCATTGTATATTTTCTTCTTCTCGAATTAACGCAATGCTTGTCTCATATTTGGAAATAACGAGATATAGGTACAACTTTTCTCCTAGTTTTGGCTTCGACAAGAGTGGAGGAGAACCCAAGTATTTCTTTAAGTCTTGGAATGCCAACTCGTACTTCTTTATCCACTCAAACTTCTTCGAACCCTTTAAAACCTCGAAGAATGGTTGGCATTTATCGATTGATCTTGAGATAAATCAGATTAGTGTAGCCACTCTTCCTACCAGGCTCTATACACCTTTAGGTTTGCGAGACGACTATATGCTAATCAATACTTAGATCTTTTAAGGATTAGCTCTGATACCTCGCTGATTGACCATGAATTCCAAAAACTTACCAGATTCTACAATAAATGCACACTTCTGGGGGTTCAGCTTTATCTGATATTTTTGAAGAATTTTGAACATCTCATCAAGGTGCTTGATGTAATCTTTAGCTTTCTTCGACTTTATCAACATGTTATCAATGTAAACCTCCATCAATCTGCCTGGTATACTGTCGTAGTCACCCTTTTCTGATTAATCTTTCTATCTCATCTTTTAAATCGTAGCAATTGTTGATATTGTGTCCAATGCCTTATGATATTGGCAAAACTTGTTGGGATCATATTTTGCCCTATCTTGCTTTATTGGCTCCAGCTAATGATACTGCTCCTACTGATGTGTGACTGTATAAATATGATCTATGGATGTACTCAACTCAGTATAATTATTGAATTGTAGGGGAGTTCTTAGAATCTCATGCTTTTATAGCTCGATCTACGCTGATTGCTTGTTTTTTCTCTTTTTGACTTCTTATTATTATTGTTGGTTGTTGTGGTTGCATTCTTAGTTGTATCTTTTCCATCTTTCTTCTTCGTCTCACGAAGTTTTTCTCGAGAAGATTCTATCCTTAGATGTCAACCAACTCTCTGGTAGAAGTCTTCAAGAGTCCTACATTCTCACTCCAATAATTCTTCCTAGAGTTTAGTCTTTAGTCGCACTCCGGCCATCATCAAAGTTTGGACTCCTCATTCATGTAGGTTATTGATTTTTTCCAATTTTGAAGTGAAACGGTTGAGGTATGATTATAGAGTTTCCTCTAGACCTTGTCAAATGATAAACAAACTGATTAAAGGAATAGTAAAGTTCTTCATAGTTGAAATTGTCTCAAGAATGTAGTTTAGATTTACTGTCTGGACGAGATTGAACCAGACTGAAGTCCTCAGAACCACTTATTTGCTGCACTTATGAGGGTTACATCAAAACATCTATAACATGCAAGGTCATCGACTCGGTGGAGCTTTATTAGATCGTTGAAGTAATCTATGTGGTCCTATGGATCAGTCTTCCCATTGAAAGTATTTATAGCAAAAATTTGGAATCCAACAGATAATGCAGTAGCTCGAAATTATTCATTGAATGGCGATTGATGATATCCATCTATGAGTTTATCATCCCATCTAGCAAGTACATTTAATGCAATTCTCAAATTATGAATAACAATATTAGGAGGGAGGACATTATCTTTTACAAGTGGTAAGGGTGGTCTTTGACCACTATGACATAAAACAGGTCGATTAGATAAGGTCTGCAACGACCTTTGTGAAGATTCCATTAAAATAGTTTGACGAGATGGAGTCCAGTCATTATGATACGATGTAGATCGTTCATGACTACCTCTTTGACATCGTTGTTCTAAGTATTATCTTGATTCTGTTGAGTTCTGCCTTAGTTCCCTGCTTATTCTCTTAAAGACGCTTCTCGATTGATGATTCTATTTGTTGTTTTGATGCTCGCAATTGGTGGGAGCTCTCCTAAAGGGTTGTTCACGATCATAGTCTGTGCTTGGAATCCCAGTACTAGACTCTTGTAGTAAGTTTGTGACCTTGCCTTTTCCCTAGAAGTGTAACCTGTATGGCGCTCTTGTTGGGTTCTGGGCTAGTCACGATTTCCTATCTCTCGGATGTGAAATCCTCTTTTGAGTCATCGAGTAGGGCGATCCCTGGGACACTCTTATTGTGGTGGAGCTACTATCTATCCTTCAGCAAGTCTTCTCAAAGAATCATTGATCTGGTTAGTGATTTGGTGAAGGTTTGCTAGAGTATCCTTCATACGATATTATCTTTGAATGATATTCTCCTCTAGTGCGGTCATAGTTAATTGATCTTAAACAGGATCGACCTACATAGCAATAGCATTTTGAGGTTGACTTTGGCTGACTCCAATATTTTTGGTGGTGTTTCTAGTGTTTACTATCATTGAATAGATGAAATTAACAAACTCTTTGCTGGAATAGCTCTCTTTCTAGCGCCAATTCTTGACGGAGGTTTTGTCAACAACGAATTTATAAAAATTATAAAATATGGCCTATGAGTGAAAATGGTTGATAAAACAAAGCATATAAGGAGACAAGAATTTTATAGTAGTTTAGCCCCAAAAGATGAGCCTATGTCCACTATTCTTTACTATTTTCTAGAGAATTATAAGAGTTTCTCTAAGTTTCAAGGTGAGAGCAAAGAGAGAATTATAGGGAATATATAGTGAAGTAATTATGAGATGACTATGAGATGAAAAATTATGACACTGAGCCTCCTTTATATAGGTGAAGGTGACTTTAGGTTTCTCAATTTTGTAAATAGAAAACTACTTAATAAAGTATAATATAATATTGAGATTGAGTGATTACACAATAATGGGTAATTATCTCCTCCTTAATTATTTAGTTGCCTATTTTATGGATTAGGTAAGTCAACTATTTGTGGTGGTCAAAAAATCATACAACATATGATATATAGACTTGTCATATGCTTTTAAATTTCAATTTCAAATGACAATTTTGGTCTAGTTTAGGTTGCTTTAAAATCTACTTGCAACATTTTCATAATAGCGATGCTCGAGCAATCTTTCAAAGTGTTCAAAAAAGTGTAGTAAATCATACTTGTAACTAACATAACTTTTTATTGTATTTTTCATACTCTCATTTTTTTGGGTTATGGTCATATTTGCACAAAATGTCTCTCTGCCATAAACCAAAGTCCATTTCTCTCGTAAATCATAGATTCTTTCAACCATATTCATTATCTTTAAGATCATATTAATTTGCAAAGCATCTAATTCTATGCATCAAAAAATTCATCCTCTTCATTGAAATAATATATACAATTACTAAAATCTTTAAAAAATTCTCAAAATTGCTCAAATACGTTACTTAGATGTTTTTCCATATTTTGATATGTGTGCCAAATACACAAGCTATGACACATTTTTAGCCATTGCGAAGCTAGTACTTTAGCCATGTCTGCTTCTTGATCAATTGGAATCGTTGTCCTTGGCTTCTTTCTATTCATTACTTTGATAAAAGTATCAAATAACTACATAAATGTGTTGACTCATACCTTGTATCATCAATCTTATACTCATATTTTGAAGATTAACAAATATATAATGAAGAAATCATCCAAAATTAGGTAGAATAAAATTCTATTATATTTCTTTTTAATAGAAAGATTTTCTTATTTAGACATTCTAATCAAATAATTATATTGATTCATTTTAAAATTGTTTACATTATATTCCTTTCTTTTATCCTCAACCAAGCCTAAAGACCTAGCTCTTATCGAATAATAGAGGGGGGTTCAAGGTCTTGAGATTGCACAACGCAATTTGACTCAGCCCAACTGATGATCTGAGTCCTACGAGGCTTAAGTCAATAAATAAACACGTGTCAGTCACTGGCGTAGCCACACGTAGCAAAGGGGGCATTCCTCTTGTTTTATATATAAGGATGTTATTTTATATTTAATTTTAAGTATATCTAGTTAATAAATAAAGATTGCCCCCCTAAGATTTTTCATTTATACACTTGCCCTCCAATAATGAGCTTAACAAACAACTAAAGTTAACAAGCACGTTGAGCAAAATAAAATACAATTAAAAAAAAAAAAAAGGAAAAGGAAGGTCCTAATCTCAATCGTGAAGTCCAAAATGCATAATAATAGAAATTTTCTTTTCTAGAAACGTATTAATAGGTTTCTTATAAATAGTGAAAAAAAAAACTACCTATCTTCCGGTGTCCTTATCCTTGTGAGAAAGAAAGTAATAACAAAAAAGTTTCAAAATTTTAAACAATAATATTCATATATAGTTGAAGAATTAAAAAGATAAATTAATATTTTTTTTTAAGAAGGTTTCTATCACAAACAAACAAAAAAAAAAACTCATTTTATTTTAAATCTAAAATCATGGTAAGCAAATAACCTGTTGTACAACAAATTTTATTTATTATGTTTAGTCAGTTCTTTCAACTACACTTTTCAAACCCTATCTTTAATTTGTGTAAATTAGTCTATGTAATTCTCAGTTTACGTATTAGAATTGCATTGAATATCTAGGAATATGTCAAGGAAAAAAAATATTGATAAGACTACTTTATCATTTATGCCAAATCACAAAAACACATGAGTGCACTAGTAACGTACTTAAAAAAATCTTCAAAGGTACTATTTTAAATTTTTTTGTGCTTTTATTTTAGTTAAAAAAAAAATTATATTAGGCTTTCTAGTTTAAATCACACCTTGGTGGCACTGGTCTAAACAGTACCAAATACAAATCACAAAAAGACATTTTAATTATCAGTAGCGACGGCTTGACATAGATTTATGTTTCCACTACTTGGCCCAGAGATTGTTCACAACTTGTCTGCAAGGACCAGCCCTTGAGAGGTTGGCATGTGCTAATTAAAGGATCACTTAACCATAATTTGCTTCGTGTATAAATACATAGAAATATGCTTAATTGAAATCATCTTCTATTTTTTTTTGTATCTTTTTTTTTGGTATATTCTGTCTTGAGCAAATCATTGATTTAAGTATGGGAGTATTTTAAGTGAAAAATATTAAAAATAGCGAAAACATCGCAAAATTTCTCCTGCAAACTTTAAATATGTAGAACATCCATTTTGTGAAGTCCAAGTGAGTCTCGCTATAAACCCGCAAGAATAAATGGCCCAAATCCGTCAGTCGCTCACATTAGTCGCGACTGATACTAGTACTTATCATATATGTATGCAGCTAATAGGTTGCGTTTGTGATCGGAAAAAATTCTAACGACCTAAAAAGGGAGAAAAAGTGTATGCCATTTGACGTGCCAAATATGGGATCAACCGTCAACTTTCAAAGGTTGACTTAGCATGCCCAATAGTGTGTCCCATATTCATCGCTATTAATTTGACACCAAGAACAATACTTGATGGAGATGGTCCTTTGGCAATTTTTTTTATGCGATTTTTTAATTCAACCATTTCATACTTACACGATAAAATTAGAAATTAGTTATCTTTCCTCTTCTTCTTTTATTCCTTTTAAACGACAATAGGCTACCAGTTATGTATAAACTGACCCATATTATTTACTTTGTCAGTATGGTAATTCTCACCGTGCACTGCATGTCGCCAATTCCTCAACAAGGAATTAACGTGACCAAATCAACTATGGTACTATAGCCCCTATTAAGCTTCATATGGTTCATCTGGTTTTCGAGCCATAGTTGTACGAACACATCCAAAATTTATAATAATAATAATAATAAAATTAAACTTGAAAATAATTAAATGGGAATATATCCATTATATTCAAGTTTTTTTTAAAGTCTTTTTTCCCCCCAATATTAGAGAGAGTAATTATAAGGGCAAATAACACACATAACACACCCAATGCCTTCCCCAAGAGAACCAAAAACGGAAATTGGAAACATTTTCCATTACCACCGCCAATCTTTGATCATTCCCAGAAAGTTTCACATCAAACGGCTGATATCCATTCCATAAATCACCATAATGATCAGACAGCTCACATTCATTACTTCTCCACAAAGTCTTTTTTTTTTTTTTTTTACAACCTTCAGGCTTCATTTTCAACAACCCAAAAAAATCCTTTCAAATCCCAAATCTCTCGAAACCAACCCCCAAAAAAACCCTCCTAAAACCCCTCTCTCTGTCTCTCTCCCCCACCCGAAATGATGTCGTTTCGGCACAAAGAAACGGTGGAGGTATGCAAGAAACACGAGGAAGGCTTCGCGGCGGACGCGTACTACTTGCAAGCCACGTATCTGGCGTCGATTGGTGGGACACGGTGCCTGGTCCAGTACCAGACTCGGTTCGAGGAGGACAGGACTCGACTCAGGACTGAGATGGTCATGGAGGAACTCGTTCGGCCTCAGCCTCCTCCTCCCCCAACGGTCACGGGTCACTCGAACTACGTCGTTTCGCAGAAGGTGGACGCCTACGAGGACGGGGCTTGGTGGGTCGGAAGGGTCTCGCGCATTGATGGGGAAGACTGTCTCCACTGTCACGTGCGATTGGATATCAGTGGGAATGAGCTCAAGGTGCCTTTCTATAGGCTCAGACACCATCTTGATTGGAGAAATGGCCATTGGGTCCCTCCCGCTCCTTCTCGCGCGTACGCACACCTTCTCTTTCCTCGCTTTGTGCATATATATATATATATTATATTATATTATGTTACATATACTATCCTTCCTGAAATCGCCTATTGTTCAGCACATATTTGTTTTATTGTTTACAACATATTTGTCTAATGGGAAGTGGGAAAAAATTTGTTTTAAATTAGCAAAATTGTGTAACCGAGAGACTAGTCCTTCAATGGACATTTTCTATCTATATATATATTTTCCTCAAGAAATGAATTTGAGTTCGATAATTGACTTTATCACGTCAATATTCTTTGTGTCAATGTATGTGTAGTGTTTTTCTCATGCATAGAATACTGTGATTTGACACCCAAAAAGGTGCCCTCCTAATTTAATTTAATTTCACTTTGGATTTGATATTATTTTACCATGACAATGGGATGCTTTTTGGCGTGATTAACATTTATCTTTGTTCTGATAAAAAAAAAAAAAAAACATTTATCTTTGTGAAAAGTACTTAAGTACTTTTTTTTATTATTATTTTTTATTTTAAATTTTAGGAAATGGGCCTTTCTCTGTATCACCTCGTATGGGAAAAGAACACGGGGGCACGGGTAAGACTAACTCCGGACATGATGATTTTTTTGTGAAATTTTTTTAAAAATGATATTTTTAAAAGTGTCAAAATTTTCTTAAATGATCAAGAGCATTTTAATCTAAACGATTGTTTTTTATGGTAAAAAATTAAGTTAAAACATTTTTTACCTTTTAAAAGAATTCACAAAAGTCATTGTAGCCCAAATTAAACATATCCATGTCATTTTCTCACCTCGTATTGATATTGGGCCGAGTCTTCTAACTTTCAGGTTACTGAATGTTGTTTGCTGACTCATATTTTACCCTGGGATTCCATTTCTTCTTGTGCTTATCTTAATTGGGTTGATGTTATTTCTTTAATCTTATAGGCTATACGTCGCAATTCTCTGCCTATAATATTAATTCAGAGCAAAAAATCACAAGTACTAGCAGGGAGTGATTATTGAATTTATTGCTAGCCAGACGTTCATGCATGTATAGCTTTCACATTCAGAGACATGGGAATATCAGTTAGCTGAAGACAAACCTCACCTTGTTAATTTGTCTAATTCGCCATGGCTACACTATATAGTATTACCATTGATGTTATTGTTAACCCAACGTTACACCTTATAATTAAGCTCACTTTCAAACAAATTTATATACATGGATCATCAATAATGGAGAAGGATTTTCCTCACTTACTAAATCTTAGTGCAACATATTTTATCAGGTACTCGGAATTTATGGTTTCATAAGTACTACTAGTGATGGAGTCAAATGGGTAGTAATTATTTAGTTATTATATCCATCATCTAATTATTTAGTATAGTAACTATAATTTATTTTCAGCCGTTGTATAAATACCTTGTTGTATTTGTTCAGTCCTGTGCATATTGTTCATTTATCAGTTTTCCGATATGATCTGTCAAAGTTGTACTACTTTCTGACATTTTTTAGTTTACCATTTCAGCAATAGAAATAAATTCTGATTCAATTAAACTTCTATTTCGTATTTTTTTTAATTAAAAAGAAAATTGAACTACTAATTGATGAGAATTAATTTCTCTCTCCTTCTAATAGACCCTTTCTTGATAAATGTTTTCAGGCCACGCCCAAGATCACTCAGTGCTACATCAAGCAAGAACCAGCTGATCAGCTAGCTAGCTTTATACCTTACATGCATAGTGATTCAAGCAAAATGAACAAGAGGAGCCAAGAAGTCCTTCATAGTTATTTTGTTATGGACAGTTGTAACCCTTCTGTATTGAGCATCTCCTAACCATTTGATTACAAATTATGAGTTACACGCAAAGCTTAATTCATAGCTTTAGTGTACATATTTTGGGGGTAATTTTGTCCTTTTTCCAATATCAGCAGCATTAGACAAGTGGAAATATTGTTCTATGTTCATTTAAAAAATAAAAAGAAAAGACATATTGGTGTTAGTTTAGCTATCAACGTTTGCAATATTTCTAATGATGGAACATATTGTACATGCAAATTAGTACTACTATGTACTAGTTCATCTGAATATATACGAAGATCAATCTTATTACTTGAAATTGATGTTTCTAAAATTTCCTATATTTTGGTCCGCGTTTTTCCTATCTCGTACGTCGTTTGATTTTGAATTATTAAAATCGTCCTTATTTCCTCAGAGAGCTCGTAGAAACAGTTTGGTGCCTTAATCATTATCTAGTTCTACTTTGAATACAGTGATGCTGTAGTTTATAAACGTTTCTTTGTTTGACTTCATTATTAAGTTTCTTTCAGCTTTGAGAAAATCATAGCAAGTTAAATTGGTTTAGTTAAGGTAGATTAACTGCTGCTTTCTCCATCTATAGTTGCTGTATTTCACCTTTTAAGTAAATGAAATATAGATTTAACAACACCTCTCTGATCTACTATCCCAAATTTATAGTACCATTCCCGCAAGGATTTCAATATATATATATATATGCTAAAGACAAAATTGGCAGCACTAGTCGTTGAATATGTTGTTTGAAAATCACTCAGCCGTGAATGAATATATATTTATAAATATATGGAGTATTGTATGTAAATCAATAATTGTTTTCAGCCCAATATAGGGAATTAAGCAAGGGAAAGGGAAAGCCAATGACGCCATGGTTACATAAACTAAAGACAAGGCACTAGAGGTTAGGTTTCTAATTACTACTATTGATCAGGAAAAAGAAAGTTCAACCTCCTTTTTGCCAAAAAAAATTCTATCTCCACATAGATAATGCATTATTCGTCATAGAAGTAAAAACAATAGATTTATCAACTTTCTTTTTTAAAAAAAAAAATCCTAATTCGTGCACAATACGCCATCTCTTTCAACATTTTCCAAACCCTACACAATAACGTCGTTTTCTTTGATTTCAAAAAAAAAAAAAAAGAAAGGAAAAAGAAAGTTCTTTATTATACACCTCCGTGAACATTTGGATGGTTGTGTTTTTTGGTCCATTACAAACTGTTCGTGAAAACCGATCGATAATGATCGGTGTATACATGTTTTGCAAGCACGTCAAGTATTTCAATATGGTCAATCAGACGGTTCATATTCATTGTTGTACCGCTGATCAAGATCTAGCACTGGTCATAACTAGTTGGACGTAGCTTCTATTAGCTTGAAATTCGTGTGTCTCGTAAGCTTTTTGTTTGATAGTACCTTTAGTCTTTCAATCATAAGATCTTGTTCATATACATGGCCCCACCAGGTCTGTAGTCAAAAGTAATATCCTCCATGGCTGCGTGTTCTTCGGCCTCAAAGTTTGGTAAATTTGGACTATAGTATTCTCAACAGACTGGGCTTTTTAGCCCAGCATATTTTCCACGGGACCCAAAATTCAGGTCAAAGCTAGTATTTGGTATGAACATTCGTATATCTTCATCAATATGCTATGCTGCAATTATAAGAAAACGTCCCTAAGAGTCTCCTTTGAATAATTTCAACAATTGATGAGTTTCTTTTCTTGGAAATTTACAAAACTAAGTATGATAATATACTATTATAGTCTATTTAATTATTTGTTTTTAAGCTACTTTTTTTTTCTTTTCTTTTTCAAAGTGTTATTACTCTTTAGTTTTTGATAACATGAACACTAAGATTTAATATAATTAGTTCCAATGTATATGTACAAAAATATTACCCATACATACATAAACCACTTTTTCTCTCACTCTTTTTTCTTTTTTTTTTTCAAATCTTCTTTGAAACTAAAAATTAGCACCCAAAAAAGACAAATTTGAATCAGTAAAATGATTAAGCGCACGTCTGACTACCTGAACCACTCCTCCGCCGCTTGACAACCGGAAAAACATGGCGGAAACCGCCTTGAGCCGCCGCGACATGCCACTCTTCTACCATCCCATCTAAGTCAAACTGGTGCACTACCTCAGAAGCGTCATAAAGGCAATCCTCCGGCAAGGAGGCCATACCGCGGCAAGGCGGCTTTGCTTTTCTTCGGCCGGCCCCAACCGGCACGTTTCTGAGGGCCCCACCGGCCGTCCAATACCTTTGGCAGCCCTTACAAAAGTGCCTTGGCTGGTTAACGTTGTAGTTGTTGAAGTAACAAAATTTAGTCTCCATGCTCTTACATCTTGGGCATGGTATGATCTTTTCAGGCCTCTTCATCTCAACCGTTGGATCAGCTTTCTTTGGTTCCTCTTTTATTACTTGTCTACTATTTTGCAAAGTGATTGTTGTACCAAACAGCTTAATTCCAGCAACATCTTTGCCGCTCCTACCCTCTGCCATGAATAGTTATATAACTAAGTCTATGAACACAAAATAGAGATGGGAACTATATATAAAATAATTGATAATAATGGATCTAAACCAAGACAGAAAGATATGTACTCAAGAGAGACTTTTCTTTCTTTGTAATTTGGCTCAACGAGACGTGGTGTGGAAGTGCTTATGAATATATAGAGATATAAAAGAGGTGAGAGATTGAAAAGTGCATGTTAAAAAAAAGCAGAATGAGAAAAAATCCATGTGACAACTGAGGAGGAGGGAGCCTGTTAGGTGGCGTGGAAAAGCTGGGGGTGAGCTTTTTGTACACATCAATTACTCCACGTCATCATCATGTAGTATTAAACTATTAGAACAAGCCTAAAACGTGGGTCCCAATCCAGGTAGGTAGCTTTGCAAAGTGTCAAAGATGATGGGAGCATAAATGGATAAAGGGATAAAGGCTTGTTCTAAAATTGAAGTTCCTTGGGTACATATCCTATAGCCGAAAAAGTGAGGGAAAAAATAAGGAGACAAAGCTAAAAGCCTCCTTGTTCTGCTTTAAGAAATTTTTTCTAAGCATTTAGGCATTACTTTTCATGGATTACATTTCCACATCATATATATATATATATATATATATATAGCTCCAACAGTGGAGAAGCTCTACTCTACTTTATACTGGCTAAAAAGATAAAGTAAAAGGCCAAAAAAAAAAAAAAAAGAGAGCGAAGCTTAGTTGATCTATAAAGGCATTAAGTAGATCCAAGTGCTCTTCCTATTCCAATCCAACATATATAATTTGTCCATCACATATATGCGTGCTTTCAATACCACTAACAAGGTGGTGCTAATATAATTAAAAGGTGCATGCATAAATCTATTTACAGCATAGCATATATATATATATATCGTATTCAACTTTTATTATATGACAGATTTATGGAATCGATTCCAACCTTTATTATCATAAAGTAGAATCAACAGTTTTCATGAATAAATTGATGCTCCCCTGTTTAAATTTAACCTAGATTAAGGTTTTAAAAGAATTATTATTTTTCCCTCTTTATCATCAATAGTTCTCATGAAAAGATCAGGTTTATCCTTCCCTATTTAAATTTAACAATTCAGATCAAGTTTTAAAAAGACATGTTTTCATGCTACAAGAGGCTAGCTATATACCATTATCAAAACAGATGCCTTTGCAATTCCAAGAGCATATGGACCAAATCCTCTACTGTGTGTTTTTTCAGCCTTATATGTGCATAAGAATATGGTTCTTAGTTAATTAGATGTTGTACATACGCGCTTTATCTCATTTCATATTAATTATTTTGATGAAAATAAGTACTAAAACAGCTTAATAATGAAGGACTTTTCACATTCTTTGAATCATGTTTTGTCCAATCAGATTCCACCACCACAGAACTAGTTTGCCTCTTTTAAGTGATGCATGTGTAAGTTGTACATTATATACATAGGGCACGTATATCTATATATATTACTATATATATATATATGGCACTAATTCGTATTTTTTTTTTTTAGCTATGTATAGTTATCAATTTGGCTAATAAAAATTTAGCATGTATATTATTTTATTGTAAAAAATAAGATAAAAAAAGAATATTAATAATGCACGTCTTTTTATATATTTTATTATAGTATTACCCTCAGACGGTAATTCAACTATTAAAATAAATACCTAGATAAAAAAAAAATACCTATTGGATTGATAAATATATATATATATATATGTGTGATTTTATTGAAGACATAAAAGCGTTGGGGAACATTAATCAACCTTTAAGGAGAGCACTTTAAAGGCCAATTGATCCAAAAAGTTTGTGGATGCTTGTAATGGTACTAAAACCTTTTGTTTCAAAGCCATCTTTTCAGGTTTCAATGGACTTGATGATTAACTTTGCTGCTTTCTTTTCAGCAATTGAAATTATGGGGTTATGTGGTCCCGGTTGCTTTCAGTTTGCAATAGAAATAGAAAGAAAACGAAAACTTTGATAATATGGAATTTCTTTAATAAAGGAATCCCCTAATTTTATTTTATTAATAAATGTGAAAGGAGCCCCATTTGGTTCACCTTTTTTGAGAATATATAATGTAGACAAAGTAGCATTTTCGTTTCTTTTACTTCGAAAGGCACTTTTTCTTTCCGATGCTGTGAAAGTCTTTTTTAATTAAAAAATCAAAAGAATATTATAAAGAAGAAGAAGGGAAAAAAAAGTGATTTGGGTTCTTTCTTTTTGATAACGGAGCACCTCATTTTAAGAACAGCAGTTTGATTGTAGGGGAAAAAATGCCTCCTAGAGTGCAAGGGAAACGTGCAGAATACTAATGGAATTTTTTGATCCACTTCGAAAATTAGAAGTTTATGCCTTCCGTAGCATATAAGTTGCATAAAATATCTGTGTATAAATGTTTATATTTATATTTATCTGTGTCCATGTTTTTCTTTTTCTTTTCTTTTTTTTCTTGAGGGAATTTTCATATATGTTTCTCATGCAATTAATATGACAATTTCCACTCCTTTGGAAAATGAATAGAAGCGAGCGCCCTAATCAAAAATGCCAATTATTATATTCCAAATTTGCAAAGATAAATATAGGTGGAGTTGGAAAGACTTAGTAAGCATGCCGCTTTTACGAGGCTTTTCTCGTTATCAAGTTGCTTTAATTAAATGAAAAAAGAGTTGAGACAAAGAAAAAAAGAAAAAGAAAGTCTTCCTATTTTTTTTTTTTTTTTTATGTGTAAGTGTTGAATTTTCTATTAATTTATCTAATCAATCGACTATTCAACTTGAAAGCTTTTCAAAGCCATTGTCAGCCAAAATCCACATTAATATATTATAATATTTTTGTATAGATGTATACATTTATATCGGAGTTCTAGATCGGATATTATTGAGATTACATATAAAGAGTTTGGCCTGTTGATCTAGATGCATGCATTTTGGTTTGTTTGTTATATGCGAATATATTTAACATTATTCACTGGTTACAAATTAAGAAAGAAAGAACAAAATGAGATTAATTAAACTTCCTATATATGGCTGCCTAGTTGGTGGGACTTGTACGGTTCTATTTGTTCATTCTTGCCTTGCTTATTTCCGCTCTAAAAGTCCGTGAGAGAGTGGTTTTAAGAAAAGGGTAATTGCCACTTGACTAGGCTAGAAAAAGGGAAGGGATATTCAACATCTTTGGTCGAGAATTAATCATGAGAAACACAATGATAATAGACTTAAAAAGACTTATGTAACCAAAAAAAAAAAATTCAAAAAAGAGAGACGCTACTCAAATATAAATAGTGTAGTGGGTCCTTTATTTTTATTAGTATGTGTACTGAGAATCATATGTGTGTGCAACTGTTGTGTAGTGGAGTATTGTTTGAACATATGTATATCAAAAAGATAATGTTTTACTGGGAAAAAACAGTTCTTTAAAAAAAAAAAATGAAAGAAAAAGAAAACAGGGTTTACGTTTCTGCTTAATTACAATAGGTACCTAATTAGTTGATAAAATTGGTATGAGGAATCAACTTAATTATTTCCAGGAATTATTTTATCTGTTTCATTGTGTTCAGAAATTCCTTATGGCTAGTCGTGAAATTTAAATCTTAGCAGACTGCATACATATAATAATAATAATAATAATAATAATAATAATAATAGACAAAAAATAATAACTTGATGTTTATATAAAAGTAATCATATAAATCAAAATACTTATTTTCACATTTTCTCACAAAAATTTGAAATATATGTTCCTTCCAAAAAAAAAAAAAACCCTTGTGTTGGTGCGTTTATAAAGGGCTTCATGTATAAAGAAAAAGAATAATATATACAATTCATATATAATATAAGTCTCAACTCGAAAATTAGATTAAAAATATTTAGCGTATGCCTGAGAAAGACTGTTTTTATTTGTTTAAATTAATATTAGTACTCATATATGTATAAATGAACTCGTGTTTTTCACGCTTCATTTTATATTCTACTCGAACAAATTGGCAAAGCCTGCAAGTTGCTAAAAGAATAATTAAAAAAAATAGAACTGGTGTTGATGTTCATCTGAAAACTCGGGGCATTGGTTTTCTAACTTTATCTATCTAAAATTAATTCAGACCAGCAAAACGAAGCCAACAATATCATTAATCAGTCAACTAAATCTTAAAGTTTGTTTATTCATACAGTGCTCTTTTTCTCCCTGATTCTTGGTTATAAAGCAAACGGACACAATCAAAGCGTGGACCTTGACATACATACATAGACAACACTGCAAATGATAATTATCAGCATAATTAATTAATTAATTGATTTTTATTATCTCGAAGATGCTAAGAAATAGTGAGCTTATATAAGATTTGTTATTAGTCTTCATCGCTAGAAAGCATTGACTAATGAAAAATTTTAATGCAGCAAACTCATTTTCAATTCATTATTTGTCATCCCAGTGCTTTTTCCTTGACAGCCTTCTTCTTATCGCTAATGGGTTGTTTGTGCTACTGAGGATAATGACAATCAGCGGAATTTGAGGAAGAAAAGGTGTTTTAATAATAAGTCAACACAGCTTACTTGTGTTTTCAAGGAAAGACGAAGAAAATTCTGCCCCTGTTAATTTTTTCTTCATAAACTTGAGTTTCCATTACGTATTCGACGATTTCGCTATGCTGATTGGAAAAAGATTTGGTCTAGAACCACAAAAGAAGAGCGAAAGGACGGAATCACTTCCCTTTGGGAAAGAGAAATGAAATTAAAAGGCTTGAACTAAATTCGATTATGTAACTCAGAAATTTACATCATCAAAGTAAATAGCAGAGCAATGAAATACAAGAAGAATCAAAGAGTAGAAGTAATGGAATTATGTGTAAATAATTGCCTCACTGCATCCAGCTCAACTAACTTCTTTTCTAATGCTTTTACAACTCATAACTACATAAAAAATAAACCAAATGACTGCAATGAGATATAAAATTGGCCCTACGCTTAATTTACAAAGAAACTTTAAGTTATTCATATACACACAAGACGGCCTCGACCAACGTTGCGCTAAAGCAACAAGAGGATCGTTTCAGTTGGGATTGACAAAATTGCATCCACGAAAAATTCATGTGTCACTCCAGGTGTCATCTTCGCCGTCATCACTCCCAACAGCCTGATAAGTTAGATCAGTTGTAAATTTAGCTGGATGATACATGGAAAGACGAGGGAAAGAGAAAAGGAAAGAGGATGCTTTGGTACCTGGCGAATCGCATTTGCTTTCTCCAAAATTGCAGTGACTTGGTTGTTGGCAGTGGGTCCAGATGTAGTAGTAGTTGGTTTTGATGGCACTGTGCGTCTCAGATTGAAAGACTGAAACAACATAACAGTAATTAGGGCACAATTCAGCTGAGCTTAAACTTTATAGTATCTATTTCACTACTTTGACTAGTCTAACTTTATTACTTAATACCTAAATATCTATGTTGCAAGGTCTCACCAGATTTAACAGAAAGAAACCAGTGTGTCAAGATAGTTTGAACATCATATTATTATGTAATGCACCAGGTATTATTGAACCAGAAAACACATTTACTTTATCTTTTGAACAATTTGCGTTGTTACACAAACCATGGCATAATAATCTACTTGGAAAACATGAAAGAGACAAAGCACACTGAGAAAGGGACCATCATAACACAAGAAGAGATAAATCAGCATCATTCAAGGTTATGCATTCTCAATTTGAAGAAACCTATAGTCTCTATTTATGTAGTCTCCAATCTCCATGTCATTAATTTAAATTAAACACATCCATAAAAAGTAATTAAGGCTACTTACCTTTGTTCTGATTTGTTGTAAGAAGTCCTCTCTTTCATCCATAGCATTACTCTTTAAGGCATGCTTAGCTTCTTTTTCGCCATTCAACTTCTGCTGGCCCTCCTGCAGAACAAAGAATTCCATAACCTCTACTTGCAAAGTTCAAATTCCAAGTTCCAACTTAGTTTACCCAACATTTATTATAACTTTCCAGGAAAAACAAAAAATATGAATTAGTCTACCGTGATACCTTGCTTTTCGGTTTAACTGTGGACTCATTATTTTGATGGCCTTCTGGAGCTTGTCTAGGCTGCTGGGAGGTGGTAGAACCCAACAACTTTGCATCAAATGCATGTCTAAAATCCTCAGATGAAACATCCATTATGTCTTCTGCCACATCTAAGTGAGATTTTGAAACCCGCCATTCCGCAGGAGGAAGTGGTGGTGGCGTTGGGGGAGGATCAATATGACATCTTGACTCAGAATCATCTTTCATTTCGTGCTGAATAGCAGGTTTGACAGCATCAAAACTTGGAAGATCAAGTATAGGGTCGAAGGGTGAAAGGTGCACACCCTTCCCAGAGTTTGTACATTTACCTCCACCATCAAAGCAGATTTCGCTATTGGTTATTCCATCAAGGTCAAGAGAGCCTGAAATGCGCTCCATTGATGCTATCCCATGTACAGCATCATGCATACTGTGGTTCTTGTCTCCCATATTTTCACCACATTCCCACTGTTCTGAATTTGACTCTGAGTGCTGGCTAAGACAATCATCTGACATGCATGGAGAAGATCTACAAAATGTGTCATCATCGGAATCAGAATCATAGTTATGCAGAGGAATAGCAGGCTCTGGGATCAATTGAAATGATGGAAACATATCTCCTATGCTTTCATGGCTCTGTGTCCCATCAGAAAATTTTAGTTTTAGTTTGGAAGTTTCAAAGTCATCTATAGGATGGAATGATATTTTCATATGTTCAAGTGGTGGAGAAGAAGAAGGTGAATCTACGGCAGATCCAAATCCAAAATGCTCTTTGAAGGCAACTTCAGGAACTCTTTGATGCGCAACTCTAGGGTGCTCATTTTCCTGCTCCAATACACTGTCACACATTGAACTCGCTGACTGAAATTTGTCCTCATTCATGTCAGATACTGTTCTACTAAAACCATTTGACAGTAACCTACGGCTGAATCCAAAAGCCAGAGAAGAATTTTCATCATGCTCTTGATTAGTTTCAGTAGAATTGTACTTGACATTTGAAGCAACTGGAAGTACTTTTCCAGTTTCAGGCACCCTGGTTTCCTTCGAATAATTTTTGCTAGCATTACGAAATCCGTTGCGAATATGAAAATCATCAGCATTTCCATCTGTGGAATCTAAATAATTTGTTGAAGATCCCTGAGACGTTTTCTTAGTGGAGATACCATTTTCTTTATCATTCCTACATGATGTAGAGCATTTTGAACTGGAATCCTTTTCATTATCCACAATGTCCTCAACCAATGTATTTAATTTCCCTCCATGCATCTCATCCTTAAGAGTACAAGTAGGATTTAATGGACCAGCTGTATCAGTTTTACTACCATTAACAGAATCCCGAGCTATACTTGACATGGCAAAATCAGGAGGTTTTGATGGCTGAAGTCCTAGCAGGCCACCATTAGTCCAGAACCTCATTGAATGATTGCTGGGTATGTCAGCACGAGATTCATCAGACTCCCAGATATTGCTTGTAGTTTTATTTCCTAATGGATCTTGAGCATCGGTACTCCTGGTAACGGAGGATGATGGATCAGTAATAGGAGATTCTAATTCTGAACCTTCAAGAATATCAGCAATTTTTGTGATGCCAGCATGATCTGTAGAAGATCCCCTAGCTTGTGGAGGCATTTGGAAATCAACATGAGTTTCCACGGAAAATGAATTGGAAAGATCAGAGGGCTCTTCTCTGTTTGAGGAAATGTCAGATTTAGGCATCTGTTCATGACCACAACTCTCTAAAGAAACTGAGTCATGGAGGTCTGTGAGAACTTCTTTGTCAGTGGAAACAAACCCTCTGTTTGAGGAAATGTCAGATGTAGGCATCTGTTCATGGCCACAACTCTCTAAAGTAACTGAGTCGTGGAGGTCTGTGAGAACTTCTTTGTCAGTGGAAACAAAGGACGCACTATGAGATTCAAACGTTGAAGGACCATCATGAAGATCTGAACAATGCACAGTAAGCTCATGCATTCCCTCTGTCCCTTCATTGTTGGAAACGGAGGAAAATTGTTCTACCTCCCGTTTTGTTTGATAGTCAAGATCATTTTCAGACTCTGACTCAATGGTATTAAGAGCATCCATATAATTGTCTGGTTCACTTTCAATTTCATCAATTTCATGAATCTGATCAATTTCATTCGTACTGGAGATTAATTCGTGGATGTTATTATCACCAAGCACTTCCATTTGATCAGCAGTTCTTTCATGGACTGTTTTGTCACGAAGCATTTCCATTTGATCAACAGTTCTTTCGTGGACGCTTTTGTTGCCAAATATTTCCATTTGATCAACAATTGTAAAGTTCCCAGCTCCACATCCAATTGCATCTGTTTCAGATGTGTTCTGATGCAGATCTAGCATTTCTTCCAAACCACTCTCTTGAATCTTAGGTTCCATAATTTCTGCCTTCTCATCCCAGGTAACACAAGACGAACCAGAGGTAATTTGCTCTTGTAATGAACTTCGTCGAAAGCAATCGTCTATAAACCCAACATGTTCATCAGCAAAAACTGAATCATGAGTATCATTATGCTGAGCCATTTTAAACGTGGAAGCAAAAACTGAATCAAGAGTATTATCATGCTGAGCCATTTTCAAAGTGAGAGAATCCTTGGCCTCTTGTTCTCCGGCTTGCATCGAAGAACTTGGATGGAAAACACATTCAATATATCCAGACTCGGCTCTTGAGTCAAAAGAATTTAATTTGTCTCCCATATCATATTTTAGTGCCATGTCAACCGTAGAAGCAGTATGCAAGGGAGAACTGCGCCCATCAACAATAGGAGGTATAAACCGCATGCTGCATGGTCAGAATTCATAAGCTTTTCAGCGCTATGCCGAACTAATAATTGCAAGAAAACTTGTACTTAAACGATCTTTAATTGTAAATGCTAAATATTTGTACAAGCATTTTGTGTAAAAGTGAATTGCAACTTGAGACATATTTTTGTTCAATTATCACTTTTAATTCAGTGTGATTATAGAATATTCAACTACTACAAGCCAAAGAGTAGTGCTGTGGTACCAGAGGTTCTTCTCAACAATATATGGTAGTACTTACCTGTTGTTGCGAGTATTCGATATTGATGCACCACGTGATACATCTCCATTCTGTTTTGATGACCGTTTTTTCTGTCCATTTCAATATCTTGATGAGAAGCAATTCGAAATAACAGCAGCATTGAAATACTAATTTCATATGACCCAATACATATATATTGCACAAGGATCAACAACTGAAAAAACCTCTCCTCTGAAAAATTCATTCTCATGTCATTTCGTTCCAAGATTTAAGTGAACAAATATATTATGTCAGCATATATAAAGAGCAAAGTTCATACACAAAATTACGTACTAAAAAAAGTCTATTTGTTCAGATGCATATCAATCCCTTTATTTAGGTTTTGGTTAACAATTTAGACAGTGCTTGTAGCTTGTGTTTGGTGTGCCTTGCAGACCAGATTTGAAATTTCTATTGCTACCTTGCTTTTTTTATTAGAAAACTATATTTATTCCAACAAGAAGTTTTACATAAGAAGAGGATGAATAGGATATAAACTACTAAGAGAGTTCACTACCATTGTACACTTACGAAAAAATGGTGGAACTTCATTATAAGTTCAAGGCATAAGAAATATACAGTCATACCTTGCTTCTTCGGGCCTTCCTATCTCTTAGGACCTTCTCAGCATTTGCTTCATCAGACACTGCTGATGCCCTTTTAAAGAAGGTTGGGTCTGAATATCGCTTTAAACAAGATCCAGGTCCACCAGTATCAAATCTGAAAAGTAAAACATAAATATAGCCAAGTATAAGGATAATTTAAACTTCACCTCTTTCCCATGGTTTTCTTTTAAGTAAATAACAGTTAGTATAAGTTAAAGAAAATAAACGGCTTAATATACTTGTCAAGCAAGTGCAAACGTGGAGGACCACGACATTCTTCGTATGAATCCATAATAAAATGTGGCAAGTCATTCTTAATGAAATGGTTTCTTTCATTCTGGATACGAGGATGCCACTCTGAACCTGCAAAGCAACTGCTTCCACTAAGGACTTGAATTGTCTTGGAAATTAACGTGGTAGAGTGGAATCTTAACTAAACACAATAATTTATGATCAAATGAAAGAAATTATACCAAAAAGAAAACCAGAATAAATTACTGAGAATTAAAATTTAATCAGATTACATCCATGTTAGAACGTGATGTAACCACTCTATTACAAGCAATAAATAACTCAGATTTCACAATACGTCACACTTCAAGAGGAAATGTGCTCCTTTCTGTCTAAGGTATAAATTAGTTAGATTCCACCATGCAATTAGAACGACAATATCATAATCAAGTTCCAAAATTCCTTGAGCTTTTTACAGCATAACAGATATAGCGTAGATGTTACACACATGCACCCACAAAAGATAGACATACATACATACATACATAAGCTAACTTTGGTTTTCAAGAACACGCATGTGATAAAGAGACATCAGAGCATAGAAAATCTAGAAAGGCCATACCAGCTGTATAAGCAAAATGTATGTGGCTCGTTTGCGACAGCACAACTTTCTCAAGAGGAGGAAGTGCAGCTTCAATGTGCTGTACACGAACCATTAGTTTGTGGCTTCTGGAAGCAGTAGCCATTACCTGCTCCTGCAATCCATGAAAAACCTCTCCTGCAAACCTACAGATTGAATGCACCCCATAAATTACAGTTTTCTGCTAACTTACCATATTTTAGAAAACATTAGATGATCACCCTGTCATACATTTAATAATAATAATAATAATAATAATAATAATAATAATATTAACGGGAAAGAACAAGAAGAAAGAGCAAAACCCTGGTTCTTATGGTTAACCCTTAATACATCGCAAAGAACCTGATATTTTTCGTGTATCGTAATGATACCTGCTTGGTAGGCCAAAAAAAATTGCATTATCTCACTAAACCAAATAATAACTCAGTCCGAAACTTGAACTAAAACCTCCACATTGGGACTGCCTGTGGTTCCGAAACTTCCTCAAATCAGTAGAAAGTGGCGAAATTCAATGTTAAACTATCAAAATTATTACTTCAACTTACTTTTTTAAGTAAATTTTAATTTCAAGACGAAATCTTAATCCTAATTTATCAAATAAACATTCAAAACTAAGCTCAATAATCAATAATAACCTATCTGGCCAAATTGAAAAACACCAAAACGAACAAATATCAGAAAAAATTGAAGTTTCTTCTAGCAAAGCATAAGAACAAATTGACCGCCATTAAAACTGGAGAGCGAGCCAAAAAAAAAAAAAAATTACTCGGCGAGATCGCCTAATTGCCTCAAGATCCCCACGAGGCCAGCCACGGCCGCACCATCGAGGACGGCTTTGGGATCTTCCTTGTTGGCTCGCGAGTGAAGCTCCGAGTTGCCCAGGCCGAACTCGTTCCGTACATGAAATCTCACCAAAGGCATCTCTCTCTATAGGATTATGCAAAACACACGAATAGAATGAAATGAAGAAATGAGGGAAGTGAGGGATAGAGAGAGCAATAAATGTAAGGGGGAATGAATAGAGAGAATTTGGGGGGTGGTCGGTTTTAGAGAGAGAAAGCTCTGGTGATTTTAGAGAGAGAAAGGAGGAGAGAGAGTAGGTGAGGAGATTGGAGCAGCTTAACTGCCGAGAAAAGGCAGTGAGAGAGTGTTTTCGAGGACATTGCCAACTCTGCAAGCCATTCCTCTATGGAAAGAAGATCATTGTTCTTATAAGTACTACTACACCTTCCCCTTTTTTTCTTTTTTTCTTTTTTTTCCCCTGTTTTGGGTTCTGTAGAGAGCTTTAAATTACGTGATTGACCTTGCTGTTTTTATTTAATTACTTGACTGTCCTGTGTGGCTTTTTGTTCGTGTGGTTCCGAGGTTAGCAGTGGTGGGGGAACGTCGTGGCGCCCATAACTTTTGGGAATTTGCCTCGACTTTTGGTTAAAATCGGAAATTCGTGAATAACATAAAATATATAAGTGGATAATTTTGTTATGCGATTCAAAATAGGCAAAGGAATGAATAATGACAATTATCGTATTTATTATTGTAAATGTGGAAATATAGGAGGTCGGAACAAAATATGATAACTGCCTATTTCATATTATTACTATTTAGAATTTTAAAAATATAGAAAGAGTGATTCGGGAAATGACTATAACGAAGTTGTTTTTTTTTTTTTTTTTTTAATGTTGCGGTAATTAAAAAAAAAAAAGTTATAGGATTAGGATGGCATAATTTTATGAATGCGTCGCTTAATAGATTTTTTTTTTTAAGTGAATTGTCTATTAATTTTTGACCACCATAACAGTGAACTCAGACCTAAAATCTCTTTGCAGATGAAACAAGTGTGTTATCTTCTACTTATGAACACAATAATCAATGATGAAGTTGCTATTTCAGCCAACAGTTAGCCTTGACATGAAAGATTAATTATGGAAGGTACAAGCAAATAAAAGAGAGAGTTATCAATTCCGACTTTGAGATAAACTTTTGAGTAATAATAATAATATTGGTTGTATTATTGGTTTCTTGTACAATATTTGTTAAACTATATTTTTTATACAACAAAACACTGTTTTACTTCTTTTTTTTTTAATTATATTCGCAATTATTTAGTCAGAAATATAATTACACATAACTTACGTAGCTCACTTTGCTTTAAATATCACTAGTTCGTGCTCTTGAGTGAATGAGGTACCTGACGTTGTGTTATATAATGTTTATGTTGAATAAAAGTAGGACTTACCCTAACAAATAAAATCACAATAATTTGGTTAAAAATTTGTCCTTCTTCATTTGGAATAAACATTCTTTCTATTCATTTTTTTCTCTAAGATCATTTCCAATATACATGGCAATGTTAATGGTATTATTTTTTTCACAAAAAAACAGCAAAATGTTAAATTTGAGACATACTTCTTTTTCATGTACTCAAACATATAATGTTGAATTTGAGCCATTATATAAATAATTTGTAATAAAAAGTCAAATTTACCTTCAACTATTCTAATATATAATGCTTAAAGAAACCTTTGTTCTCATATCCATTAATGTAGGAATAAGTTATTGGAACGATTTTTTAAGGAAAAAAAATTGGAATAATTTTTTAAAGAAAAATAATTGATAAAAAATATTATTGCTTATTACTTTCATTTCTACGGCTAATTCTAATATATATATATATATATATATATTTATAGGAGTGAGTTTTCAATGATTATTTTTACTTTTGCTCCATAAATAGATAAGTTCAACTAATTTAGAAATAACTTACAATAACCAGTCATTTGATTTAATTTATTGATTACTAATTTATTTTATTTCTTTTCTTTTTGAATTTTAACTTTAAAGTTTAATCATTTTTAATTGCCTTTAATTTGAAACTATATGTACTATTATCAATATTTCATCAAATTAGTTAAATGTTTAATTATTTTTACTTACTTTTAATTTGAAACTATATGTACTATTATCAATATTTCATCAAATTAGTTAAATGTTTAATTATTTTTACTTATCTTTAATTTGAAACTATATGTATTATTATAAATTCAGTATTTCATCAAATTTCTTTTTCACTAGAGAAAAGGTAAATTCCAAGGTAGATATAATTTTTATATTAGTAATACATTGTTTTCTCTTTTCTATTTAAAAAAAAACTATGACACATAAAGTAACTACATTGAAAAAAAATCTGTTAAAAAAAAACTTATGCGTGAAGTTGGCTCTTCATTTAGTATATATGAATTGTGAAAAGCTTAAAATTTGTTCTCATTTTAATTAATTTCCTATTTTTTAAACTTTAAATAGGAATACCAATTTTAAGAAAGAACCATTAATTTTATTTTTCTCCATATTTAATTTAACAAAATGAACCAAAAAAAAATACATAAAGAACTATATTGAAAGAAAATTTGTTTGCAAAAAACCTTTATACATGAATAAGCTTAAAGTTTGTACGCTAATTAATTTCCATTTCTAAAACCTGTAAATAGGATTAATTATTAAATATACCTTGGTTTTGAGGACTTTAAATAATAATAATAATTGACCAAGTCATACTACCTATCCTTTATGTTTTAAATAATATTCTATATTTATATATAT
>JXTB01000417.1:333487-381521 GCA_002914805.1 Parasponia andersonii
AATAAAAAAATGTGTATGCTAAATTTTCATTGGCCAAATTGATACCTACCTATAGGTAAAAAAAAAAAAATACCCACTGGATTGGTGCCCTATATATATATATATATATATATATATATATATATATATATATGTGTGTGTGAAGAAGCATAGTAAAACTCTAGTACCAACTAATGTAATATAATATAATGGTGAAACTCTAGTACCAACTAATGCAATATACTGGTGAAGAAGTAGGTACAAAATATAGAGCATTTTAGAAGATGAATCCTTAGCCGAAAGGGGTGCAAAATGGAGCCATTTCTCTACCGAGGGGTTTGAAACATTAGGCGAAAACAATAGCACATACATGAAAAAAATTGAGTGACAAATCATGATACATGATTTTTGATTGGAGTTTATTTGATTATTCTAATTAATAGTTGTGGGGCCCATTCCTGAACCTTGAACCGTGAGAAGGGTCACGCGGATCGCACGTGATCTCACCATCGACCTATGGGTCTTCCGAATTTAAGGCAGAATCCACCACTGACCCCAAACGGGTCAGTCGGTCAGACCTCGAATCCACGACAGCTGGCGGTCTGAAGCCCCAAGGATCTTCAGACCCCAAGGGTCTGCTGTCTAGGAACAGCGACCCTCACCTCAACTGTCGTAGGGATCAGAAGTCCCAAGGATCTTCAGACTGGATGCAATGGAAAACAGCCCCGCGGCTCCGGACCCGGACAGAGCATTTAATGCGTTTCTGGGTAGGTGCGCGCGCAGGGACAAGCCGTCCTGACAGAACGGCGATGTGCCCAAATCTCGCTCCTGACAGATTGAAGCCATAGGAGGTGGCAAAAATCAGGCCGCGGTAGCACAGAAGAGGTCACAGAAATCTCGGCCCATGATGGTTTAAAAAGATCTGGAAGTGAAAGGTACTCATGAATATTTCTTTTTACTTTTCCGAGATAGAGAAGAACACTGTTGATTATCCGAGGACTACATATATGAAAGCTGTGCATTCAGAGGGGGTTGGTTGTTTTCTTTGGTACAAAAAACACTTACAAAGAAAAAGACAGTCTGAGAGCAGAAGAAAAAAGAAGAAAACACGACAAAGAGATAAATATTTGGACTGATATATTTTTCTCCTTGCTACTAAAACGCAAAGAAAAACCACTGACTTAAGCATCGGAGAGTCTTTGCAGGTAGCCACCCCCGCCTCTCCGATCCTGCTTGGAGTTCAGAGATTTGTGAGATAGCAAGGGCACGTGAACAGTTGGAGAATCCAGCATCAGCAGTTCAAGACACGTGGACGACTGGTGAGAAACCGCTCCAACAGTTTGGCGCCGTCTGTGGGAAAGAGGTTGAGCGTGGAAAAGAGAGCGAGGAGCTCGCAAACGCGCCATCCCCGAATACAAAAGCCATACAACGTCTGATGGCACCTTCAAGAATGACGACCAGGAGTACCCGTCCTGATACCGAAGGGAGCTCCCGAGAGGAACGACCGGACCTGGGACAGAAGCTGGATCAGGTGATCGCCGCCCTGGCAGAAACAAACAGAAAGGCNATTTGTGAGATAGCAAGGGCACGTGAACAGTTGGAGAATCCAGCATCAGCAGTTCAAGACACGTGGACGACTGGTGAGAAACCGCTCCAACAATAGTCATGTAACTGCAATTAATGATTATTTAAGGATTTGGAAATTTGATCAAGATTACCTAAGTTACCAAATTTTACTCAATACTATAAAATGCTCCTAGAAGAAAAAATTACTTACAAACTTTGAGCTAATAAAAAACTACAAACGAGAAAGAAGAACATATATAGTTGTTTAATAATCTCATTTGGATTCATACTTCTTTAATATAAAAGCAATTGTAGCAGAGAAGGCATCAATTTTCGCCCTTTTTACTTTTTGGATTTATTATTTGTTAGAATAAATGACCGATTTTCTATTTCTACCAAAATTCTGTTGTAAATATATTCTAATCAAATTGTTCATATGCAGTAGAACAAGCATATATGTATAATGTGATTTTTTAATGATATTATATTTATTGTTATTATTATTGTTTTAAAGAAATAGTATCCTATGTTAAAATAACTATAATGAAAGTCAACATGTAAAATCAAAAAACGTATTAAGATAATACGTGAAATTAGGAAAAAAAAAAAGGGAGAGTGAATGTATTGAAAACGTATTAAGCTAATATAAATAGATAGTAAAGCAAAATTAAAAGTTTATATATAATGTTATAGGAAAAAAGCATGAACCCAGAAAAATAAAATGTATTAGTAAAAAAATAATTTTACAAAAGGACGAAAAATATATTTAGTATTATAAACTAATGATAAATTATAGAATAGAAAATGCATAAAAATAAAAGAAGAAAATAGAAGAGAAATATAAAAAGAATTTTCTTATTGTTTCGTTCTTCTTTATGTACACAATACATGCTCAATGACATATTTACAGGACCATAAGTGCTAGAATACCAAAAGATTATATATAAGTTACAATGTAAAATACTATTAAATATGATTTAAATGGGGGTCAAAAAACCTAAAGATTAGGGATTATATAGAATATGAGCATTCACATATAAATTAATATATTCATAACACTCCCCTTGGATGTTCATTAGAATATACTTTTTTAAACCTCACTAGATATAAACCCTTTAGGATGAAAAACCTAGTAGGAAAAAAAAGAATGCAATATTCTTATTATTTGCTAGTTGTCTCATTAAAAACCTTGCTAGGAAAATCTAGTGAGACAAAATCTCAGCGAAGAGAAAAAAAGTACAACATACATCTTTCAGCTATTATATAGACTGCATCATTAAAACCTTTAGTTAATAACAATCCTGTGAGACAAAAATTTGACTAAGGAAAAAGAGTACAGTTATTTACTGATTTGCTCCACCTAATAAGGACGACACTATTGATCAACGCATACTAACTAACAAAATAAGATGTTTATAAATATGTAGTGGCACTTTGCATCGTTCACATATCCTAATTTTTGCAAAAACTTATAAAATCAGTATTTTCTAAAATTGCTATAATCCATGAAAAATTTTTACAATTCAATTAAATATATGTTGTATGTTTGATGCATATTTTTATTATCTTTACTCTTTCTAGGATTTTCATACGAATATTAATGTCTAGTTTTAATACGATATTCATGAGGTGCATATCAAACCTCTCATTAACTGCCATACTAATCAGGTAATAGAATGCGATCATATTTATAAAAAAGGAGAATAAGTTTCCTTCTAGTTAATGTCTAGTCTCTGCGAGAAAATCCATGGCAACTAGTCTCACTTTATGTCTTATTATCTCATTACTCGCGTTACGCTTTCAAACAAATACCCATATATATACAATTGATTTCATATTGCGGGGAGTAAGCACAACAACTCTGAATACATTACTTTTAGAAAGCGAAACTAGTTCGGCCTAAATTGCCTCTTTTCATGATATGGCCAATCATGTTTATACTGGCATTTAACTATACTCATGAGTTTTGGATCCATATTTATTTTAAGATAGCAAGAATAACTATTAAGACAAATACATTGTCAACAATCATAATTTCTATTTAAATTTTCTCCTATATTTATAAAATATATCGAGATTTCAAAATTTTTATCAATCACATCTATTCCATGAGCCATTTTTGGAGAATTTAATTGTCAATTATCTTAGTTTATTTCTCAATATTAGCTATAGCTCTTTGACTAAGATGTTTCTCTTCAGAAGATTTCTCTTCACGAGATTCTTTAAGTGGCACTACTTTTTTTTTCCCGCAGATTCTTATCTTTAGCACCAATTTGTTGTGCATGCTTCTGGCATATTTTGAGTTCGATTGGTCATGTGTTGTCAATAGGGATCACAACTATTATTAAGGTATTAGCAGCATGAATTTAAGATTTTTTGTCACTCTTATAGTATCTTAAAATATCTTTGGCAGTTGAATAGGCAAACATGTGACACAACCATAAACTCATCGATGATAATAATTTTTTTGGCCCCGTACTCATGTACAAGTTATAATGGAAGGTACATGTGATATGCAGATAATCAGATCTAAATTAGGGCTATTTTATCGTATCCCCAAATAATAAAAGGCAATTTTTCTTTCAATTTGTAGTAAGTTTTTTATTTTAATAAATAACTCTACTAGGTTATCTTGTGTATAAGTGTAGGTCATATGATGCCCAACTTTTATCCCATTTTTCAGGAAATAATTACTTTAGTATTGAAATATAGATTTATCAATATTATCAAGTCTTCTAGACTTATCAGGATAATCTCAAAATTGTGCTTAATTATAAGTTAATAATTTGAGTCAATAGTTTGTCAAAGGTCAAATTATAGATAGACAACATGCTAACATAACACTAATGTATTTAGACATCTGTCAAATTCTAATTTATCGAAATGGCCCTAATATATTCCCTTAGATCTATTGTAAATTACAATGATATCAATGACAACTTTTTAATAAATTTATCTTGGGTACACGTATCACAAATTCACGTGAAAGATACTTCTGATTCTTGAATGAATATTTGTCATAATTCTCAATACTTCGGTTCATTAGACTAGACGTATGATAACCTAATTGATCATACCAATTCTTCAAAATTTGATTATTAAACTACAGGTTCAATACAACATGTCTTACAACTTTGGATATGAAAGTGTAATATAATCTTGTGGAGAGGCTCATTTAAGGTCATCTATTTATTTAACAATGCCTAAAATAGTAATATATATCCTTCATAATAAGACATATCCATAAGGTATTACTATCCCATAGGATAATGTGTGTAATTGCATTATCTACTAAACATACTTCTAATTTATTTTTCCACAAACATTACTCTTTGTATTGTATTAATTAATACTCAAGGAAAAATAATAATAATAAGAGGATAATATTTTGCAATATAGAAAAATAATATAAAAACATAATAAAGTATAATATAATTCAATGAATAATAAAGAATTATCTAAATATATGTGAAAAACTAATAATAATAAACAACTACAATAATATTTGAGTTAAATTACTCATTTTTAGAGTACACATAAAAAATACTGAGATTTAGCAAAGTTATTTCCTCTACATGGGCTATTTTCTTTTAGGGAAATGCTATATTCTCAAATGGACCTAACATTTAAACTTATATTTTTGGTACAACTCAACTCGATATTTTAGGAATACTAAAGGTACATCTCGAATAATAGACAGACTTTACATTCTGAATTTACTTGCTCATTATACCTCCCACTCTTCTGATGAGTATTTTTGAATATTTTCCAATAAGTATATTCACAATCATTTATTATTTTTACGTTGCTCATATCTATCACGCTTATGATTAATACAATATTCACTTCAGTGACTGTTAAAGTGGCATTATACCTAGTCTCATAATTTTTCATTAGGAACCCATTATTCTTTTTTTTGCTACCAGAAGACAAGTAATGTGTATATAGTACTTCTAAAACTTTCTTTCTCTGTATTATTACTACAAGATTATGATAAATATGATTAAATTGTACTTTAAAATGGACTTAAAGTTCTGTAAGTTGTAGCCAAATATATTAAGCATGTGGTACGATTAAAAACTTTATGTTATTGCATTAGTCCTTAAAGTCTTTCCAAAGGATGCAAAGATTCTTTAAAAATGAGGTATTAAGCTTTTAAGCTCTCACTAAAAAGTCATGACCTTCGCCATAGTTTAAATTGATGCCTTACTTTATTTTTTTAATAATTTTGCCCTACTCTTTAGCATCTGGATGCATTTCAAGATAAAACCCATGTCAAATAATTTCTTTCATCCAGTTAAAATTTATTGAACTCAAGCTTAGATAAATTTGCCATCTGAATCTTCCAAAATATCTTACAAAAATTTCAATCCCAACAAAATATATTATGAAGGATATGCACGTAATAGAAAACAATGAGACACATAATTTTTAATACCTTTTGATTAAATTGTAATTTTGAATAAGGTATATACTGAAACACTAAGGCATATTTTGTTTTTAGTTTTATTAAAAATAATAATATCATAAATTACTCTTTACGGTTTTGAGGAATAGGTGCATATAGATATAAGTTGTTAAACCTTTTTTTTTTAAGAAAAAAGGATTACATTTACCTATATGGATCAAGGACATATGACACCAAGTATTGGAAAGAAAAAGTTCTCTTCAAATATCAATATAACATACACGGTTTAGTAAGGATAAAAAATTGGTCACGTACAAAAATATGTATACTATAGAAAATAAAATTATGAATTTACTTAGATATAGGCATACATGAGAAAAGTCTCTTCTCTTGAGATATAGGTATATAAGATATACATAAAAGTCTTAAATATTTCATATATGACATGAAAGAATACTTTATTTCAAAACACACAAAATGCAAAATAGTCATTTATATCACAATTTGAAGCTAAATGGCAATAACCACAAATACCAACAATTACAGTAAAACATAAAAAAAAAAATGTATAAGGGAAAATATATATTTATAAATATGATGCACTAAACAAAATTGTAAAGAATATAAAAGCACAAGGGTAGGCAATTATACTTTAGGTGATCATGTCAATTTTTAAGTTTGTTAGTCCCCGATTCAAGCACAAGATAAATCTCTTTCTTTTTCTTAGAAAAATGTAAGTTCAACTTTAGATGGCTATATAATTTTTCATAGTTAAAGAAATAACAATAATATCATTATTTGTTTTAACCATATGGTAAATTCATAATCATTATTATGAAATATATATTTCAATTCTAGGATCATGTAGAAATATTCAAGTATGGAACTTTCACACATTGGAATTGGAATCTTATCCTTTGGTATATGTATTAACATTATATGTATAAATATACATATATAACAAACCCATTAAATATGCCATATATTATATTTTTATTTATTATGTTCTTGAAAAGTTCATTCAATGGACCTTTTTTTTTTTTTAATTTGCATTTTCCACTTCTAGGGTGCAATACATGGCTTTGTTAGTATCCACTTTTAGGATGCTATATGTGGCATTATTTGGTTATATAAGCATTGATTTCAAAGAATTATATATTTATCTCATACTATCAATACTTATAATGACTTTAAAATGTAACATTTTCTTCGCAGAATATGCAAAGCCAAATATGAGATAAAATCCTCATAACTACTGGCTACTATTCACTATAAATAACTAATAATCTCTAGAAATTTAAAGAGGATTAAAATTAACTAAGAGAATGAGAGTATACTTCAACAGAAATACCTCTTGACAATATTTAAGATTAGAGGCTAGAAACTCATGTTGATAACGTATTATCAACTAATAACAAATTATAGAAGAGAAAATGTATAAAAGTAAAAGAAGAAAATACAAAAGAAGTAGAAAGAGAATTTTCTTATTATTCTATTTTTCTTTATGTACATAATGCATGCTTATTAGAATATTTATAGGCTTACAACCATAAGTGCTAAAGTACCAAAAAATTATATATAGGTTACAATGTAAAACACTATTAAATAGGATTTAAATGAGGGTCAGAAAATCTAAAGATTAGAGGTTAAATGGAATATGAACATCCACATACAAATTAGTACATTCATAATACTTATGTATAATTGGTAATAATAATGATGATGGAAGGAGTGGAAACAGAAATAGGAATACAAATATAAACAGGAATAGGAATGAAAAAAAAAAAACAAAACATACTCACACACACATTCACACATTTGGAATGAGATTGGAAAAAAAAAAGGAAAAATAATTTTATCTAATTCATTAGGTCACAAATAAGTTACCAGTCTTTTTGAGTCATAAATAACTTTTTATATTTATGTAAGTATTAATTACACTAAATTTTTTTAGTAGAATTACTAATATTATAATAGTTATCAGATAAAAGTTTAATGGTTTAAATTAGAGTAACTATTCATATAGATAAAAAAAAAACACAATACCTATTAAAGAAACATCCAATATATATTCTTTCAAAAACAAAATCCAGTTATATATAGATATATATATACATATATATATATATATAATATTCAATGTAGAAAACCTATCAGAGTTAGCTTTATGTCATATTTTCTTCTGTATTGGATTAAGAGTCTTCACATTCTCAATCTCATACAATTTCTAGAATCGTTATCTCTAATATCGTTTCCAGAGTTAATGGCAATGCTAATATTGTATTTGGCACGAAACAGCAAAAATAAATAAAATTTGACACATTATTTATTCATTTTGTACTCTAAGTATATGATAATATTTTATTTATTTATTAGTATTTAATTATGAGTAATACTAAATACACACATAATATGTACACAAAATACACATAATGATGTGACATATTTTTTTAGACGCTCACGTGCATAAGAGAGTCCTATTTCAAAAAATTATGGTGGTTAAAATTAAGGATGATACTAAGTGTACTAAGATTGTTACCAAATTTTTAATACCAACAAAAGTGGCATATAAGTTAGCATTATTTTTTTGGTGTATTAGAACTTACAACAAATAAATTAATCGTATATATCAATTGAATGATGCTAATTTACATACCATATGTGTTAATATTAAAAATTTTGTATAAATTTTGGTACACCTGTGCATTAAAAGACTGCTTATTAGTTAAAAGTAATTAATTAAACATACAAAAGTATGATTTTAGAATAATTTAGAATTCAAAATAAAGAAATTTTGTAATAATAATGTTAAAGTCAATTAAATATGTCAAATTCGACACAAGAAACATAACTCATTAGAAGCTTTATTTTTTTTTTTTTTTTTAGCAAAACAACCCGCAAAGTGGGCAAAAGAGGTTAAATTAACTTAATAGGAACAGCTGAGGAATAAAGTGGCACCATATTTCCTAGTCTAGAAATAAAGTGGCATTGAAAGCAATTTGCTAAACAAAGAAGTCTAGACACCTCCTTTGCTAATAAACCATTAGCCTTTAATAGCTCTTTATTACAAAGACTTTGCACCAGTTAAAGCGAATCATATTTACTAGCCCAATTGAGAGTTTGAACTGTTGCACAAATAATAAATCTTCCTTCAAAGCTATAAGATCACAATTTTCAATCGAGAGGGAGCCTTTAATCAACTTCAAAAAGCAAGCAATATCTAGTCCATTAGAATCCCAAATGACACCTCCCACTCCAAATGAACCAGTACTATGACGAACAGCTACATCCATATTCAGCTTACAAATACCTAATGATAGTTTATGCCATTTGTCAACTCGAGGGGGAGCCAATGAAATTAGGAAAACCATCTAACCTAAGTTCCGAAAAGAATTTAATAGAGTAATGGCACCATCTACGACAACCCTCGCCGATCTATGCAACTCACCATGCGTAAGCAATTTCTTTCGAACCAAACTACCAAAAGAATCATGATAAAATTCTCAAAGGAGTGATTGTCCATACTAGAAAAGATATCTAGTAGAATATCTTGAGTCAACAATTAGCTAACCGATTTAATAACCTCCCACATACCTATTTTTTTGCATACTTCGTTACTGTGTGCACAGGAAAATAAAGCATGAGACAATACTTCCAAATTAGAATGGCACCAATTAAAATCAGGATCAACACTAAGGCCCTATTTGATTGGTGGAAATGAAAATGAATGGAATAAAAACAATTCTAAAATGACTATATTCCATTGTTTGGTTAAAAATCCACATGAGAAAAGTCTTCTTATTTGAAAGAAATATGGTGAAACTCTATTTCACCCAAGATTAGGTAGAATAAGGTGGAATGAAATACCATTTAATTAATAAATAAACTAAAATAATTTTAAATGTAAAATAATTTAATAAAATAATAATTTAATTAATAAAAAATAATTAATACAATAATTAAATTAAATAATAAAATAAAGCTAAATATAAAATAATGCTAAATATAAAATAATTTAATAAAACAATAATTCAACTAATAAAATTATTTAATAAAATAAAATAATAATAAGTGTAAAATAATTTAATATAATAATAATTTAATGAATAAAATAATAATTAAATAAATAAATAAATAATGTTTAATGTAAAATAATTTAATAAAATAATAATTTAATCAATAAAAAATAATTTAATAAAATAATATAATAAAATAATACTGTGTAAAATAATTAACATAATAATAATTTAATTAATAAAAAATAATTAATAAGATAATTTAAAAATAATAAAATAAAATAATGCTAAATGTAAAATAATTTAATTAATAAAATAAGTTAATAAAATAAAATAATGCTAAATGTAAAGTAATTTAATAACATAGTAATTTAATTAATAAAATAATTGAATGTTAAATATAATTTAAAATACTTAAAACATTCATTTTAAGCTTAAAGTATAACTAATTTCATTCTTTTCACAACTGACTAAACATAAGAATGTTCATTCAACTATTAATTCCACTACTCTAACCAAATAATATAATTACCATTCCTTTTCTATTCTATTCTAATTACTATTACTATTACCATTACCATTCCATCAGTACAACCAAACAGGCCCTAAATTGTCTTTTAATAAAATTCTTATAACTAGGCAAGGCACGATAGTAAGCTCCTCCCTGAAATATTTGGACTTTTGGAGGAATTTGACATTTCCAAATTGTTTTCCACCACCTCAACGCATGTCCCTCCGAATAAGAGCCTTAAAATGCCAAACGATATTGTAGTAGAAGATTATAACCATTACGCACCGTATAAATAACATTGGAAGAATACAGTCATTAGCTGGCGCAGAAGTAATTGGAATCGATTGAATAAGCTCAGCATCTTTAGGAAGAAAAAACTGATCAAGTTTGATACTATCCCAAATCTCTAGTGCTAATATTAAGTTGTGGATAAAATGCAGATGCTTGATTCTCCTAGAAATGGGTCTAAAAGTAACTGGTCGTAGAAGCTAAGAATCATCCCAGATACGAATAGATTGCCCATTGCCAATACGCCACCTCATCTCTCTCAATACCACTTTCTTTCTCTAAAGAAAACTCTTCCACAAATAAGAGGACTCTTATTTATCATGTGCATTCAGAAAGCTCTCATTAGGAAAATACTTGGTCTTTAAAATTTCATAGCGAGCAAAGTAGAATATTGGATTAACTTCCATGCTTACTTAGTTACTAAAACTTGATTGAACAAGTAAAGATTACGAAAACCCAAACTACCCAACCTTTTAGGTAGACAAATATGCTCCCATTTAATCCATGCAATCTTCTTGGAAGTATTTGTGCCACCCCACCAAAATCTCATAATCATTGATTTTAATTTATTACATAGAGAAATGAGAATTTTAAAGATACTCATCACATAACTTAGGATAGCTTGCAAAACTTTTTTCATAAGTACTTCCTTATCTTCAGTTGAAAATAAACTCTCTTATATGCATTATCTCTAATAGAAGAAAATGTCCTTATTTTTTTTTTTTACCAATCATAGAAGGGAGTCCCAAATAGGAATCATAGGATTATACTTGAGTAAGGCCAAGACAAGTCTTCAAAAGTTGTCTAGCATTTTCTCCAACACATGGACTAAAGCTAATTGCAAATTTCTCAAAAATAATCTTCTAACCAAATGCCCTTTCATACATCATAACCTGCCAATCTTTCTGAGAAACACTAGCAAAAAGAATGGCATTAAACCAAAAAAAAATAGGTGATTCACCTTGGGGGCCTGAACTGGAACAATTCATACCCAAAAGCTTCTTATCTACTTTAGCTTAGAGAAAAAGTGATAGAGATTCAACACACAACAAGAAAAGATAAGGCGAATCCAAAGTTTTTGCAAATTTATATCATGAGCAAGTTAAAAGACTCAAATACCACTCATTAATTTTTAAAAATATATAAATTTTAATATATCATCAAAAAATATATTATAATTACTTTTTAATTTACTATGAAAAAATACACTGAATTATAAGGTTAAAATTACATAAAGACCATATTCAGGATGTACATATATATTTGTTATTAATTTTTTTTTACCTCTCATTCCAATTTTTTATTTTTTAAGAGAAGTTAAATAAACTAATTATGACATATTTTATGAAAGTTTTAATAATTTTTAATATGATTTTATTAAGTTAATGAGTGGTACTACCATATTTTACTATAAATATCAGTTGATTTGAAATCAGGGATACAAATTTGAAAAAATTTCAAATGTCAGCTTATTAATTTGTGAGAATGTCAATTGTTAAGGTATTAAATTGTAAAATTCAAAACTTAGAGCTTTAATGCGTAAAATTTCATACTTGAGAATACTAAATGTTAGCAATTCAAAAATCAGGTATTAATCTACAAAAATTTAAAAATCTTAATAGTTTTTGCAAAAAGTTAAACATTATTTTATTTTGACGTCATTATGTGTAAAATATTATCACTTCTTTGCCTCGTACAATCTCTCTCTTTTGATTATATTACGCGGGATAAAAATTAAAGTATCGCGCATGCACTTTTTCAAAACTCGTTGGCATAAGAAAATAACATTCTTCGTTATAAAGCCAAATTTATATTTTTCTTGTCTTCCGAAATGACATGGGATAAACCTACAATGTTAGAATTTGTCAATTATATTTTCGATTTTTGGCACAAATGGTCCCTAAATTATCTAATTTATGGCAATTTAGTCTTCATTAAAATTTCAGTCATGACAATTATACCCCTTAATTTTTCAATTAGAAGTAATTTAATCCCCAAATTGTTTAAATTGAAACCAACTATCAAATTTCTAACATAAAAACACAAATGAAGAACATATTATAATATTTGAAAGAGTATTTAAAGGAAAATAAACTAAACAAAAAGATTTTGATGAAAGAAAATATGTATTATTTTCATTTCTTAAGGTTCTTGGTGTTACAAATATAAAATATTTTTATGTGATTGTTTATTTTTATACTTGAAATTTTTAAATTATTTTTTAAATATATTTTCAGATGTCACTATATATTTCTTATATATATTTTTAATAAAAAAAATTAACAACAAATTATAATTTAGGTAGTTTGAACTAAAATACTACATGTCAAAAAATTCAAATGCTTAAATGTTACCTTAGAACTTTAAGCCTAAGTTGTCACTGATTGGATAATTGAGGCCCATTTGTGTCATAAACCTTATATATTTTTTTTTATATAATTAACATTCAAAATACAAGCCATATTTTTTTTTTTTTGACGAAATACAAGCCATATTTACATTTCTATGTATGTCTTGTCAATAGACATGGTTATAAATTGATCTTCCACCTAATAATTGTTTATTAATATTGTAAGGTGAAGTGTCCAGGAGATTCAACAAACGATATGATGCAATAGGCCAAAGATTACATCACTAGATTCCTGTATAGAGTAAAAGCACAGACTTAACGCCATCTTCCGTTGGTCAACTTAGTTGACTCCAAACCCAATTTCTCAAGTTTTAGTTTAGTTTGTTATCAGGAGCTCGCAATCTTAGTTAGCTTTCACTTCACCCAAATACCCTAAATCTCATAATCAAAGTTAATGACCTGTCTTTTTTTTTTTTTAGTGTGACATGTACATAATGTCACATTCTCCTGCAGCGTTATATCTTGTCATCTTCTCCGACTTAGATCCTAATTAAAGTAACAAAAGTTTTGGACTTGTTTGGAATCTGAATTTTTGGGAAAACTATTTTAGAAAAAAATCAAAGAAAAAAAAAAGCACAATATATTTTCTCAAAATATTGTAGAACTCTATTTTTGAAACTTTTCTATTTTTTCATTTATTTGTCCAAATTCTATGCACTAAAAAAAATAATGTTAAATTTAACTCTTACTTAAAAAAAAAAAACATTTTCTCATGTATTTTGTTTGAAATAAGAGAAAAATGAAATCTTTGAAAAAAAAAATTTTTTCTCTCAAAAAATCCAAGTTCAAAATGAAATCTTTTAAAAAAAAATTCTCTCTCAAAAAATCCAAGTTCAAAAAGAGGGCCTTAAGCCAAGTTGAATTTGTGATTTTTGTAAAAAAAATCCAAGCCCTTTTCTCTCTCTACATGTGTCTATTCTCAACAAAAAAAATTAGCACCATTCCGCTTGTACGCAGGAAACACAGATTCTTTCTTTCTCCTTCTCTCCGCACTCTGTTATTCCTCCTCTTCTCTATGTTTTTTCTTTTTAATTTTAATAATTTCAGATCTAGATCTTATTTATAATACCACTTTTTTTTTATGTGTAGATTTTAGTTTGGTCTAGATCTTAAATATGAGATCTTTTTTTAGATCTAAATTTATTTAATGGCTATTTTTTGATTTCTTTTCTTTTCATGGGCATGATCTCAATTGATGTTGGCCGTATTTAGTCTATCCTACTAAAAATATTATTAGAGGCAAATGTTGAAGGTAGATTATTTGTGATCCATGTTATTTGTTTCTCTTGAAGAATTAGCACATATTTATTCTTAGTTGTGTTTGTGATCCATTTTTCGTCTCCTCTTTTTGAAGAATTTAAAATTGCAATCCTTATACTTACATTATAATTTGAAACTTTTTCTTTCGATTAATGATATTTTCCTTGAAAAGCTTATTTATATATAAAAAAATATTTGTGATTGTTGTTAAACTTCTTTAATTTCAACTTTTTAAAATTATTTTTTTATTATTATTTTGCTAAAGTTTAGTAAAATAAGTTATTATCTACTCAGTGTTATTTGTTATATAAAATTTTCATCCATCTTGGTTAGAAAACTTTTGATTAACATTTAGATATAGAAAGTTTTAAATGTACAATTAATACATCTTTTATAGGAAATATTATAAGTTCATAATATTCAAATATCATAGTGCTAATAGCAAAACGAAATATATATATATATATATAATATATATATATATATAGGAACTGGTTACACTTATCTTTCCTATCTCTTTGAACTTAAGAATTATTTGTCCTTGAGTTTGTTTGATATGTTTTGTAGTATGTTTATTCTATTTTTAGTTGCACAGTCTGAGTGTTAAATGCATTATCATTTGGAACTAAAATAGATCAAAAATATGACATGTAGTTGAGAAACAGCGGCACAACGCAGCAGGATAAAGCCACAATGCTAAAATCAACCAAAAAGGGCTTGCCAACCTGAGAGTTGTTGCAGTGCCATTATTTGGCGATGCAATGCCAATTTGGGTAGCAAGTTGGTACTATAGCCCTAATTTTTGGGTTATAATCCTATTTCTGGACAACTAACTTACAATTCTTGGTGTTTCAGCTCTAATTTAGTGCCACAATGCCACCAAATACAGAGTTCAATGTGTATCTTCTAGAAATGACTTCAGGATCAAATGAAATAGATGGCTAGGGTGAATTGATAGTTAGAGCCATATATATGCTCATTTTTTCTTCTAAACCTAGGGTGGAGAGTGTGTGAGAGAAAGATGGAGACAACCATGGAGGAAGAGGAAGAAAAAGAAGAAGAAGAAGAGTTCTAGTTTTGGAGCTCTAATCTTTTATTTCTTAATTTCCACTATATCACTAATACCATTTTTTTGTTCATACCATCTTTTCTTTATTTTTTTGTTGGTTTTTTTATATATATATATATATATATATTTTTAATATTTAGAGAGTGACATTATTGAGATCTAGTCTTTAAGGGAGAATTTAAGAGAGCAAACACTAAGCATTAGAGGAAGAGATTGACAATCTCTAAGATCACCTTCAAGCTTTTTCAAAGGGAGAATTTTATAATATTTCTCTCTTTAATTTTGTATTTTTTGAACTCATTGTATTAAAATATTATTAGTCTCAATTTATATCATGAACTAAATATTTCTTTGTCTAGTTTTACTTTATAAACTGACCTAGTATTTTGTCTATATTTATCTCTCTTTTTTGACATATTAATTGTCTAATTGAATTGGTTTTTCTATATTGAACTTAATGTTATAAGTTGCTTGATCACCAACTTGAATGAACTTTGGAAACATATGATGGATTGGAAATGAAATTATGTGTTTATCTATAAATAGAGATATATACATCTAGATGAGATAGGAATATACTTGTATAATGTGTACAACCAATATGGGTATTTGTTTTTAATGATTTCATTCTAAGTTTAGCCCTTACAAGAATCTAGTGGGTGAGATTAGATGGAAATTATTGCATGACAATGGAAGAAATTTACAATGAATTTAGCTTACCCAGTTTACAATCAATTGGTTAAATAAATTAGTAGAAAAGTAAAATAGTAAGACAAGAGAGGGATTGGGAAACTTGTAAATCTATATATTTTTCTTATTAATTTATCTTTTATTTATTTTACATGATACTTAAGTTGTTTTACTTTATTCCTTTAAAATCAATTTATGTTCATTTCAATAAAGTTAGAATAGAGATAATTTTAATACATAGCATTGAATTAGAAATTAATATGTGGGTTTCATACTCTTAGCTTCTAAATCTATGTTATTTATGATTATATGCATTTACACGTGTGTCAATCTAAACATACATATTCTAACCAACATTATCATTATCTTTTCTGGATAAAATAGAAAGATGTACGATGTATCAAATATCACTCTTGCACCTTGGTATTAGTGTTCTACCTTAGACTTCATAGTTCATATAATAGTTAATTTGTTTCAATTTATTTATTTTTTAATCTTTAACTTAATGTCTCTCTCTTTTTGTTCCCATAACAAAAATTAGTTCATATAATAGTTAATTTGTTTCAATTTATTTATTTTTAATCTTTAACTTAATGTCTCTCTCTCTTTTTGTTCCCATAACAAAAATTAGTTCATATAAAAATCATGATATGTTGATATATTATTTCGCTAATTGTGAATCCCGGAGTCCCAGATTTAACATATAATTAATAACTATGCTTATATTTAATCGTGAGCTTCAAATTAAGTTTGGATCTCTATACGCCATTAATTAAAAAAAAAAAAAGAAAAGGTGTGAAATTGATCGATTAGTTACAGGAGAATTTATACCTAAGGGGTCTGCTAAATCTTTGTAATAAAAACTAAGACTCACTCGTTAATGTTTTCAAAACTAATCTCAATTATTATGTTACACATGCAAAATTACTTATATACCTTATTTTTTCAAAAAATTTTAAACTACTTTAGTCACAACTACCGGTCCCAATCTTGACCTAGGCAGCAGCGCCTATGCTTGACTAGGGTCAAATAATTTCAACCGCTTTGGGTTGTTTTGATTATCTTTCAACTGGTGGCCGGAAAATTTCGACCCCGATCAAACATTTTTGACTGAGGTCAAACCACTATTCGACTAGAGTCGAAGCCATTAATCAAAAATTCAATTGACTTTTGACTATAGTCAAAAAGTTTCTGACTCCACTTGAATAATTTCTTCCCGACACCGCCTTCGTTACTTTTGAATTTTTTGACTTGGTCAAAAATTTTTGACAAAAATTGAGTTAAAAGTAATTTTAAAATTTCGAAATATTCATGAAATGACATAACAATAACGATCTTACTTTTGTAAATGGTTTATAAATTATCTCCGTCCATTAATAGAGAGTGAAAATTAATAATCCTAATAATTAAAAAACTTAACCAAATCTATTATTTTAACCAAACTTATTATTTTATTAATTAAGTTGAACCAAAGTCATTGAAGTCATGTACTACTACCGTCACGGCACATCACCCTAAACATCGGCCCTGTGGCGGGTCTTCCACGTTTCTACTCCATCAGCAGTACCAAACAGTATAAATTAATACAACACTTGCTTTGCTTGGTCGGCTTAATTTGTGTTTTCTCAAGACATGCATACTGTTTTAAAGTGGGAAAAAAAGTCATAATATATATTAATTTTTTTTTGTAGATCAGATCGACTATATAATTTTAAGATATATAGAAGACGAGCAGAGCAAGTTCATTATTAGACTAAAACATGCTCCAATCATATCCTTGGAAAAAGGTCATATATATATGTATCATTAAAGTGCAAATCAAACCAAATTAACAAAAAAAAAAAACATTGCTACTTTAGAAACAAAGTGAATTCTTCTACGGTAGAACACAAAAGATTAACTTTATAGATATCTAATAACGTTTATGAAACACTCACTATATTCAACGTAATATGGTATGATGTCGTGTATAAGTACTCAGCACTAACAATAAAAGTTCTTTACAACATAAAACCCTTAATTAAAATATAAATATTTCTAAAAGAAAATTTACAAGTAGAATATTTGACATAATAAGTCCACGATGGGATCTAAGTCTTTCTTTTTTTTTTTTTTTTTTTTTGTTGTCTCAGTCAAAATATAAAAAATTTCATGGAGGCCCTCTAAACTAATTGAGCTGATCTACTTGGGGTCTGTGGGAGAAGAGCTCAATACGATCAGTGGTGGTCAGCGTTGGCTATTCTTAATTTAGTGTAGTAAAGATGATAACTATAATAAAGACTTTATGTGGCCCAAACACCAAGGCCAGAGACGAAATATAAAAATGATATTGATGGTCCAACACACTGGATGCCATACAGCAAGGTAGTTAGCTTTCAATTGCTGAATTAATTATAGCTACTAAATTTATGACTCATTGGTACTTCATGGAGCAACAAACAGCACAATGTGTTAACTACTACTCCTCTTTTTGTCACTGCAAAGATTCCTTGCCCCACATGGATGGGGCTTTAGGGCAGTTTTTTATTTTTATTATATTGTTTTTTAACCCTAAATCTAGAAACTATAGATTGCTCTTTCTAACTCAATTTCAAAATCCATCACCTACGAGCTTATCTTATGATTTTGTAGTCATAAAAAATGGACCCGATTTTGTGGCTATATGTGACTTAGGACAAACACATCACAATGTGGAAGGAGTCCATTTTGTTCGATATAGTGCATAGTCAATTTTAACCAAAAAAAAAAATTGTGCATCGTCAATGGCTGCTGATATATATATATATATCATTGAATATATAGTGATTATAATTATGATGTTTTTGTCCCAAGTCATATATAGCTAAAAGATGTGTTTGTCCTAATGGTTAAATTTCGATCTTTATTCCCTATGTCGATTACCTAGCCAAGTAAAGGGTACAGTCATAATTACGAAATTTTAATTACCACCTCGTAGCCCCTTCCTACAGTCTACCACTCCCCTGATTTTTTTTTTTTGGTTTTTGTGCCAATATGTTAGTTTACTTGTTATAATCATGTGTTTGTATTTTATAATCTTTCTAGACCCACCAAAAGCTAATTTTGAAGCATTCGGTTTTCAATATATTTCAATTAAAACTTGAAAGGACAATTAATTAATACGTATATTTCAAATGCTGATTTGGTGTATTCTAGCCTAAAATTCCCAAACCAGTTCGGTGGCTCGAAGGCCGAAACACCTAACATTTAATGGAGGAATCTCATTCAATAATACCAAAACAAAAAAAGAAGATGATGATGAAGCAAAGAAAAATAATGGAAGACTTTCATATATACATATATATGGGTATATATAATTAGATCACAAGAAGCAATTGATCCACAAAGAGAGGACCATGACATTTACTAAATTTGTACCTAGTTAAAATGCTCCAGTTTTCCAGCCTGGCTGCAATATCCCCTTAGGAGAGTTTGGTGTAATTATCTGAAATACAACAAAGATCTCTCTATGTTTTTACTGATATTCAAGATAAAGGGGGTTGGATAAGGCATAAATTTGTATATCCTCTTCCATATGTTGGACTACTTGGGCCTGGATATCAGTTCTATTAGTTTCGCGGGACCTTCTGGGAAACATAAGGAAAAATATAACATGATTTCGTGGCCCCTGGATTTGGGCCCCAAAATAATAAATTTTCTCTGACCACAATAATCATAACAAAATAAAATGAAGGTTCATAACAGCAAGAAACGAGGGAAAAAAATGTACGTATAGATAACAAAAGAAATCAAAATATGATACCAGAAAGAAAAGGAAAGGGAAGAATTGCACGATTCTTATGACGAAGGAGACTAGATATATAGTTTAACTTCTGAATATGAAAAAACGTAAGGAAACTGTCAGCTATGTTTGTTACAGAAGAAAGAAAATAAGAGAGAAATGAAAATATGCTTAATATGTAGGATAGAAAAGAAAAATATTTTCTTTATAGTTATTTGATATGTAAAAAAAAAAATTAATTTACTTTAAAATGATTATTTTAAAACATTAATTTGATCTAAAACGACGATTTTACATTCAATATAATGATCTTAGAAATTGGTATATAAGAAAATTTGGTAAATGTGATTCTTTTATTAGTTAAAGTTCTTTTCTGTCCTATTTCCTCTATAGTTTGGATGCGAAAAATTTTGTAAGCTGCGCTTTATTTTTTTCTCTCTCATTTTTTCATCCATTTTTTTTTTCTTTTTATAATGCAACAAATCTCACGTCGTCGGATGTACTTTAAAAAGATTTATAAGGATGCTTTACCCTCGATTCTTTGTAAGCCAGAAACATCGTTTCCGGCCAGCCATGGATACAGAGTTAGAAATAGAGCTCCATGTCCAAACAGATATTGTGGATAAAGTTTCGAGTCAAGTGGAAAATTTCAGCTTTAATGATTTCTTTATTGATTTTGAGCTTGACAAGGATTCTGCGAAGGAGGAAATAAGAAAGTCACTGGTGGGTAAATTCTTTGCTAAGAAACCCTTAAAATGGTTTGCTGAGAACGGTTATTGGGAAAATTTGGCAATGAAGTTGGGATGGAAGATACAAGAGGTGAATCGACACACTTTTGTTTTTAGGTTTACCTAACAAAAGGAGGTTGATTTCATTTTGGTACATGGGTTTTACTGCTGAAACCTATGTCGACTGATGGAAAATGGAAATTTGCAGACTTAAAAATGACGCCAATATGGGTCTGTGCTTAAGGTTATTCAATGAAATTCATGACATGGAGAAATGCGGTAGGAACTTCATCTAGAGTGTGCAAAGTCTTGGAAATCCGTCCCCTCTTCCGAAATGGGATGCTTATAGATAATTCATTAAGTTCAGAGTGGATATCAGCTTGAACAAACCTATCATTTTTGGGCTTGCCCCTACCTCCAAAAACGGACTGGGGCATTCTAAGTGGGCTTACATAAAGTACGAAAGACTCTCTTTGATATGTTAAATTGTGGTATTATTGAACATATTGAAAGACATTGCTCAACTCCGAGAGTGAGGATTTCGAATGAAGAAGGACACTCTGCATGCCTTTATAGTCCTTGGCTAAGAATGAGGTCATTAATAGACCATTGCTTTCTGATTTTAGAAGTTGGCCAGAATGCTTGAGATCTTATCTGTGAACTAGGTGCATAAAGAAGTGTAAAATCGACAGATGATTTCGAGCTGGCTCTTATCAAAATAAAGCGACACGAAGAAGTGCTACAAAAGGAGTCTATTCGCAAGGATCTAGAACAAATTCCGGTGGTTCCTTTTGTCTCGATCCAAAACCTGAGCTAGTGGCAGAATGAGAATTTCACAAAAATGAGAAATTTCTTGATTTATTTGAAAGGTGTCAAAAATTTTAGTTTTATAAAACGGTCCATTTAAATAGAATAATTAGAATTTCATCCTGTGAACCACTCCCACAGTTTGTATACACCATTAAACATAGACCGAATAATAATTAAAAATTAAGAAATCAAATATAAATCTAAGCATCACCATCATCCACAATGAAACTCAAATCCCATAATGACATACATAAGTTCACAGACAAAATAGAAGCAATAATCTTGGTTCAATGCTAATAAAAACCAAAATAGTCTGAATACCATGACAACAAACTTTTAGTATTACCAAGAGACGAATTGCAATCAAGATAACCTCTTACTCCTCCTGATCACCAAGATCGCACTGTACACACCTGAGGAAGGGAGGAAGAGGGTGATCATAAAATGCCCAGTAGGAAAAATAATTACCTCGGTCTAAAATATTTTAGTGATGGAAAATTCTTACATGGTTAGTTTAGTTCAAAATATCCATATTTATATAATCCAAATCGGAAATCCATATATATATATAAAGTGATATAATCAAAACCATTCAATTCAGAAGCACATGATACAAATCAACCCAAACCTATGCGCTCTCATCCTCTCATCTATGGAAACTCAGGATGATGGCACTAAGTATATCTAACAGCTTGCATGATACCTAAGCTCATACCCGGAGGGGACACCCATGTGTTGCCTACCAAACCTGGAAGGTCAACCGAATTGCCTACGCCTGCCAAATGGGGAGGTAATCAAAAGTAACAAAACTCCGCGCGGGTTTACAGATTCTACACCAACGGTGAGGCATGCAGCGCCACTCTGTAAACCCACGATGCTAATATGGTGCTCATATATGATCTTATGACACGTGCAATACAGAACTAAAGTGTGAAAATAATTATGCTCGGATTTTTCAATAAAATCAGCATACTAAGTTTTATAGGAAAATAGGTAGCATAACGGCCCTATTTTTAATATACCCAAAATAACCTGCACTCAGAAAATTCCTGGAGCAATACAGTGTATATCTCATACAGCCAATTCCCATCACAGATATTTACATAGTCTAAAAATCACATTTGTTCTCATATGTTGCTGTAAGTAAGTTTTATTCAAAAACAATATAAAACATAGGTAATTGAATCCCTACCTTGCTCGAATAGTGATACCATGTTATTGAATCCTCAAGATATCGTTGACGATCACCTGGAGGGTCGGGAACCAATTCTAAGCCCTCGATCGTTCCCTTGTGAAAAACCAACTTCTCACCAGAGCTTTAATTCCACAAACGAACCTTTTCACTGAATTCCTAGCACCCTAAATAGCTAGGTTAGATATATAACTTGTCCAATTCAGGTCCGAGCCCACACCAGACTGGTGACACGCAAAACGAGATAAAATCTCGACCATTAGATCTCAATTTTCATGCCGATTACCAAACAACACAATATATATATATATATATATATATATGGTTGCCAATCCAATAGGTATTTTTTTTCTTTACCTATGGGAAGATATTTTTTTTTTTAGCCGTTGGATCACCATCTAATAGTGATCCAATGGATATAATGAAGTGCATGAAAAGACGTGTATCATTAATGCTCTCTCTCTCTCTTATTTTTTATAATAAAACAATATGCATGTTAAATTTTTATTAGCCAAATTGATACTTATGCATACCTATGGATAGATTAAAAAAAAAATCTACGAATTGGTACCCTATATATATATATAATTAATTAATTAATTTTTTTTTTAACTTTTTGGTCGGGTAGAGAATGATCGAGAGACAGAGGAGCGTGAGATATAAAAGTTTCGACTTTTTAAAATAGGTGGGGCCCATTTGTCCAAAAAAATGTATATAAGAATATGGATTTTTACAGTTCCCCGCGGGGTGGCTGTGATTTTGATAGCACAGCATATAAAGTCGCTCGCTGCAGTCCCTTACGCACCGTCCTTTGCCGTGGAGGAATTCCAATCCCTCTCTCGCAAGATTATCCTAAGGTTTATATACATGATAATTGATTCCTATATTAACTGCAAGTATAACTGGTATAGTAGTCTCTCTCTCTTTTTTTTTTTTTTTTTGGCTAGAGGGATCGAATTATTAGTNATATATATATAAAACTTTCCCATTTTCCGAGTACATTCCAAAAATGAGGTCAAAAACATAATTCAACGGCTGGATCAAAAACAACAACCATAAACTCGAAATACCCAAAAATGACAACTTTCAATCCAGGCAAAACGAGGTTGAGATATATATACCTTGACAATCCTTGCGACGAGACGAATCCAACAGGACCGGTTGGAGGTCGAATAGTGGCCGGAATCGTCGCCGGCGGCCAAAAATCCGAAATGGCAACTTGAAGCTTTTCTGGCGATGCAGATGGTGACCGGGGATGGCCGGCGGAGCTTCGGCGTGACACGGGGAGGCTTCGCCGGCTGGTCGGCTGGCTGGACGATGGTCGGAGTGGCACTGCTGATCCTCCGGTGGGTTGTAGCCGAGAAATAGAGAGAGAGAGAGAAATGGGAGTGAACAGGCCACGTGGCCTGTTTTGTATAAGGTTGTGCAATTTTTCAAAAATTGTATGTAAGTCCCCAAATTTCAAATCTCTATCAATTTAACCCCCCCAAAAATTATAATTTAGTCATTCCGCACAAAACTTTTGCAAATTAATCCCCCCAATATTATATCCAGAAAATTGGTAAAATGTCCAAGTTACCCTCCAAAAAATCCGTGTTTTTACATTCTCCCCTTCTTATAGGATTTTCGTCCCGAAATTCAAAATACAAGTCAAGGTTTACATCACAATACAACTTCTAACTGAAAGTTGAATAAATGAGGATACTTCTCGTACATCTCCGTCTCGAGTTCCCAAGTAGCCTCGTCTTCCTAGTGATGTTCCCAAAGCACCTTGACAAGTGGAATCTCTCTGTTGCGAAGCATCTTCAACTATCTAGCTAACAAGTGAACAGACTGTTCTTCACAGGACACATCTTCTTGGATCGGTACATGCACGTACTGAATAACATGAGATGGGTCCGGCGTGTACTTCTTCAACATCAACACGTGAAACACATTATGCACATGACTCAATTGTGCAGGTAGATTCAAGTGATACGCCACTAGTCCGATTCTCTCAGTGATCTCAAAGGGACCAATATACCTCGGAGCAAGCTTACCCTTAACCCCAAACCTTGTAACACCATGTCTTGGAGTCACTTTCAAGAATACGGAATCACCAGTATCGAACTCTACCTCACACCTCTTAGGGTCAGCATAACTCTTCTGACGACTTTGAATCTCCTTGAGTCTCTCTTAGATACTCTTGATCTTCTCAGTAGTCTCTTCAATCAACTCAGGTCTAAGAGTAACATGCTCTTTGGGTTCTGCCCAACACAAAAGCGATCTACACGGCCTTCCATACAACACTTCATATAGAGCCACACCTACACTGGTGTGGTAACTGTTATTGTAAGCAAATTCCACCAAAGGAAGATGATCATCCCAATTCCCACCAAAGTCCAATATGCAATAACGTAGCATATCCTCAAGAATCTGAATGATCATTTCAGACTGACTGTCTGTCTCTTAGGGTCAGCATAACTCTTCTGACGTCTCTGAAACTCATTGAGTCTCTCTTGGATACTCTTGATCTTCTCAGTAGTCTCTTCAATCAACTCAGGTCTAAGAGTAACATGCTCTTTGGGTTCTGCCCAACACAAAGGCAATCTACACGGTCTTCTATACAATACTTCATATGGAGCCACACCCACACTAGTGTGGTAACTGTTATTGTAAGCAAATTCCACCAAAGGTAGATGATCATCCCAGTTCCCACCAAAGTCCAGTATGCAACAACATAGCATGTCCTCAAGAATCTGAATGGTCCTTTCAGACTGACCATCTGTCTCAGGATGGTGAGCTGTACTGATATCCAACTACGTACCAAATACTTTCTACAAGGCTCTCCAAAACTTGGAAGTGAACCTTGGATCACTATCAGATACTATGCTTGAAGGCACACCATGCAAACGTATGATGTTCTCCATATATAGTTTCCTGAGCTTAGTGAGAGAATAATCAATCTGAATCAATATAAAGTGAGCACTCTTTGTCAACCGATCGACTATCACACAAACTGTATCGTTCTTCCTCAAGGTCTTCGGCAAACTGGTCACAAAGTCCATCGTGATCTTGTCCCACTTCCACTCTGGAATTGGCAACGGCTAAAGTAATTCAGCTGGTCTCTAGTGTTCAGCCTTGACTTGCTGACAAGTCAAACATTTAGCCACAAAACTAGCTACATCCTTCTTCATACTTTCCACCAATATTTCCTCTTCAAGTCTCGGTACATCTTATCACTACCCGGATGTACAACGAACCTTGATTTGTGAGCCTCTGTTAGAATGGTTTCTCGAAGATTAGGGTCATCAGCTACAACCAACTTCGCACTGAAAAACAAAAACCCTTCTCTGTTGGTGCTCCAACTATCTAACTGTTCATCATTCTAAAGTTGGTTCCAAGTTGTCCTCAACTCCCTGTCTTGCCACTGACACTGTTGGACAGTCTGGAGAAGTGATGCTGAAATCACAATGTTGCTCAGGCAAGCAACACCTTCATTCTCAAGGTACTGCAAGTTGTAGTCACCAATCATAACTGAGTTCTTCCAGTCTTCCACCACTAGTGCGGCCAGTACACCACGAGGCTTTCTACTCAGTACATCGGCTACAACATTGGCCTTACCAGGATGGTACTGTATGTTGAAGTCATAATCCTCCATATACTCAACCCATCTTTGTTGTCTCAAGTTCAAATCCTTCTGGGTAAAGAGATACTTCAAACTCTTATGATCAGAGAATATGTCGAACTTCACACCATACAAGTAACATCGCCGAATCTTCAACACAAAAATCACTGCTACAAGTACTAGATCATGTGTGGGATAGTTCCTTTCATGTGGCTTCAACTGACGAGAAGCATAAGCCACAACTCGACAATTCTGCATCAAGACACTTCTTAAACCCAGCTTCAAATCATCGGCATACACCACATAAGGCTCATTACTATCAGGAACAGTAAGAACAGGTGCAGTGGTTAAACTCTACTTTAACCTGATAAAAGCTTCTTCACTTTCGTGATCCCAAACAAACTTGACGTCCTTCCTAGTCAACTTCGTCAAAGGCAAAGCAATCCTCGAGAAATCTTGCACAAAATGACGGTAGTAGCCTACCAAACCAAGGAAACTACGTACCTCCATCACATTTCTCAGTTTTTCCAACTCCAAAACAGCTTCGATCTTAGCGGGATCGACTGAAATACCTCCGTGAGAAATCACATGACCCAAGAACTTCACTTCTGATGTCCAAAATTCACACTTAGATTTCTTAACGTACAACTGATGATCTCTCAAGGCATTGAGTACTATCCCCATATGTTCGATATGCTCTTCTCGAGTCTTGGAATACACCAGGATGTCATCGATGAATACAACCATAAAACGATCCAAAAACGGTCTAAAAATCTGATTCATGAGATTCATAAAGGCTGTAGGTGTATTCGTTAAATCAAATGGCATCAGTAGAAACTCAAAGTGATCATATCAGGTTCTGAATGCTGTCTTCGGTATGTCATCCTCTCTTATCTTTAACTGATGATAACATGATCTCAAATCGATCTTGAAGAAGAATCTTGAACCATCGAGTTGATCAAACAACTCATCTATCCTTGGCAAAGGATACTTGTTCTTCATTGTCAACTGGTTCAACTTCCGGTAATCCACACAAAGTCTCAACGAACCATCAGTTTTTTTTGCAAACAAAACAGGAGCACCCCAAGGAGAAGTGCTACCATGAATAAAGCCCTTGGAAAGCATATCATCCAACTGTTCTCTTAATTCTTCCATCTCAGCAGGCGCAATGCGATAGGCTGGAATAGAAACTAGCTGAGCTCTAGGAACTAGTTCAATGCAGAACTCGATCTCCCTATCAGGTGGTTACCCCGGTAAGTCTTTAGGAAACACCTTCGAATACTCATACACCATCGAAATCCATGGGTCTTGATCATCTATCCTCACCTCACCATCTATGGCAAACAAGTTCCCATAACACTCGAGTTTCTTTCTTCCACCCATGCACGCCTTTAGAACAGGACTAGGCTTCAACAGACTCATTCTAGCCTAATAGACAATAAGATGTCCATCACCAGGAAAAAGAGTCACTCGTTTCTTATGACAATCTATAATGACTCGATACTTCGACAACCAATCCATATCGAGTATCACGTCATATTGTCCTATTGGCAACACAATCAAATCAACAAGCAACTTTCTATCACCAACCATAATCCGACAAGACTTACACACACTAGACACATCGGTTACTCCTCCCATAGGCATACCCAACGTCAATACATAATCCAAATCAGAAAATTCTAACCCCAACAGTTGAGCAAACAATAAGGATATGAATGAATGGGATGCACCAGTTTCAAACAAAATATGTGCCCAAGAGTGTGAAAGAAGGATCATACCGTCAACAACACCTCGGCCAGTGCGATCCTGAGTGTCGTCTACCCCAGTAAAAGTATAGGCTTGGCCAGTCACCTTCCCTTTCCCTTTGTTGCTCCTTCCTTGGCCAGGACGGTTACTGCTGGACCATTACTACTATATCCATGCCCACCCTGACTCCCTGATGCCTGAGGAGTCAGAAAATTCTGAGAAAAACCCTAAGGGCAGTACTGATACTGATAAGACTGACGGAAAGTAAAAGCCTGTGAAATACTCTATGACTGCTGCGGCCTTACCTGAGTGTTCTGATAAGAAATAGAACCTGACTGGCTCCCCTGCGGTCCTCCCTGAGAAAGAGGAGATTTTTGTAGACGGTTGGGACACTCCTTATTCCGATGACCCTGCTGGCCACAAACAAAACATCCTCCGTAGGGACTACTTCTGCCACCCCCTAAAGAACCACTACTGTTCAAGCTCCCACTGCTCAGAGTATCCTTGGCTAACCACTGCCCCTGGCTCCTTCTGGTGGCTATCCTGTCATTACCTCTCCGTTAGTTCTTCCTGGAATCTAATCCTTCTTCGATGGTCTCCGCCCGCTGGGCAGCCACTACAATCTCAGGAAGAGTATGGACAGTCTGAGTACCAATCCTATTGAAAATGTTCCGATTCAGACGACTCCTGAACTTGGCAACTCGGTACTTCTCACTCGTACCCGGTCCAAGAGCAACACTTGCCAACTCAGTGAACTCTATCAGGTATTCATTCAACGTTCTGTTACCTTAAATAAAAGTCTCAAATCGGTTCACAACTTCATCTTGTTGATCGTCATTGGCATACTAGGCCTTGAAAATCCGCTCAAAGTCTTCCCAAGTCAAACCCACTACATCTTGCATCTGTTCCGCTGTCTCCCACTAGTGAATAGAACTTTCTGTCAAACGAGTAATAGCAAATACAAACCAAATTTCAACCGGAGTACCAAGCCCCGAAAGTGACTCTTCATCTCACGCAACCAAGCAATTGCCATGACAGCTTCTGGTCTATCATCAAACTGCCCTGGCTGGAGACGTATGAACCGTTGCAGATGATTAGACTGATCTAACTGACGTTCCCTCGGAGTTGGAGGCTGATAGTCAGGATTGCTCATCTAGGCGAATGCCTGCTGCATTGCCTCGATTAGATGAGTGAAATCTGGACGAGGAGGTTCGGCACCTAGCTGGTATCTCAGAACTCTTCTAGAAGGCATCCTTACAAGTCTGAAATAATATGCCAAACTGTTAGTGAGATAATGATGCATGCTTGTCAAAAAAATAACTTCAATCTAGTTTAAACTCGAAGCTCTGATACCACATTTTCTGTCACAACCCAAAACCTAAGCTAGTGGCAGAAGAGGAATTTCACAAAGATGGGAAATTCCTTGATTTATTTGAAAGGTGTCAAAAATTATAGTTTTATAAAACGGTCCATTTAAATAGAATAATTGGAATTTCATCCCGTGAACCACTTTCACAGTTCGTATACACCATTAAACATAGACCGAATAATAATTGAAAATTATGAAATTAAATATAAGTTCAAGTATCACCATCATCCACAATGAGACTCAAATCCTAGAATGGCATACATAAGTTCACAGACAAAATAGAAGTAATAATCTTTGTTCAATGATAATAAAAGCCAAAATAGTCTGAATACCACGACAATAAATTTCTAGCATTACCAAGAGACGAACTGCAATCAAGATGACCTCTTACTCCTCCTAATCACCAAAATCGCACTGTACACCACCTGAGGAAGGGAGGAAACAGTGGAGCATAAAATATCCAATAGGAAAAATAATTACCTCGGTCGAAAATATTTTAGTGATGGAGAATTCTTGCATGGTTAGTTTAGTCCAAAACATCCATATATATATATAATCCAAACATATATATATATATATATATATATATAATCCAAACATATATATATATATATATATAATCCAAACCAGAAATATATATATATATATATATATATATATATATATAAAGTGATATAATCAAAACTATTCAATTCAGATGCACATGACACAATCAGCCTATACCCATGAGCTCTCATCCTCTTATCTGTGGAAACCTAGGATGATGGCACTAAGTGTACCTAACAGCCTGCCTGATACCTAAGCCCATACCCGGAGGGGACACCCATGTGTCGCCTACCAAACCTGGAGGGGTAACCGAATTGCTTACACCTACCAAATAGGGAGGTAATCAGAAGTAACAAAACCCCACGCGAGTTTACAGACTCTACACCGATGGTGGGGCACACAGCACCACTTTGTAAACCCACGATGCTAACACGGTGCTCATGTATGATCTTATGGCACGTGTAAAAATAATCGTACTCAGGTTTTTCAATAAAATCGCCTGCTGGTTGGCTAGCTGGACGATGGTCGGAGTGGCACGGCTGCTCCTCCGGTGGGTCGTGGCCGAGAAACAGAGAGAGAGAGAGAGAGAAAATGTCGGGGAGAGAGAGAAAAGAGAGTGAACAGGCCATATGGCCTGTTTTGTATGGGGCTGTGCAATTTTTCAAAAATTGCACATAAGTCCCCAAATTTCAAATCTCTATCAATTTAATCCCCCAAAAATTATAATTTAGTCCTTCCGCACAAAATTTTTACAAATTAATCCCCCCAATATTATATCCAGAAAATTGATAAAATGCCGAAATTACCCGCCAAAAAATCCGAGTTTTTACACCTTTTGTGTCACTGAGACCAGAAAATGGTTTTAGCTCCAACGAAGGGTGTAATTGGTACCATGACAGTAGGTTCAAGCCAAACGTTAACATTGTAGGAAACCCGGGATCGTACACTAGACATAGGTATGAGTGATGGTATTGACGAATGATTAATTCACTCACAATTCAAGTATCATTCAACAAAAATAATTATAAGTTCTCAAGTATTTTTGTCAGTTTGATGTACTTTTGCTTTATCTTTGTAGTTCTTATAAATAAATGAGAATAAAAAAAAATAAGTGATGAATATGGATATTTCAACCATTTAGGATGAAAGTTGAGTCCGATACGAATACAGCACAATGGAAATCAGACAAAACAGAGCTAAAACGAAGAAATGACTCCTTCAGGGAAAAAAACTGTCGTGTTGAGTTCTAGAGCCGAGAGCACTGTGGAACTATAATAGTAGTACTACAGTGCTACCTAAAAACTTGAGTTCCAGAGGCTAGAGTGCCGCGACGTTTGTTAGTGAGCACTGTGGGGCTACATAGTTTCCTAAAGCATGTTTTTAGAGCCAATATAGACTATTGATACCATCTAATCGAAGGGTTGATATTTCACCCAACCTAAGTCACTTTGGAGTCATTTAAATACATCTTTAAACCTCAATTTCAAATTATTGAGTGTTGGAGAGAAAATACAATAAAGAAAGCTCAAAAATCCTAGAAAGGAAGGAGTTTAGAGCAAAAATCTTAGAGAGGACGCTTGAGAGGGTGGCTTGAAGAGATTGAACCTTAAAGTTCTACTTTTATAAAAGAGTTTTTCTCATTCTTTTTCTCACTCTAGTCTCATTTGAATTTTGTATTATACTTAATTTATGACTATATTTGGATATATAAAATTCTTGTTGAGATTAGTATTGGATTCTCCTATGCTAAATTAATTGTTATATGCTTGGGATATGATGTAATTTAGACTTTGATTCTATGGATTGATTTCTAATATGTTCTTTCATATTGTTCTTGAATTTATATATGCTTTTCTATACTTAATGCTTCTCAGTTAATTAGGTATTAGTTAGATGATTTAGTTTTTAGAATTTGGCACTTGAGAAAGGGAATTTTAGAAACAACCATAGGATAGTATAACCTATGACTTGTAGAGTAATTTCTTTGAAGCCATAATCAAAGAACCATTTAACAAAATGAATGCTTAATTTCTAAGTTCAGAATAGAGCTATTAGAATTGGGATTTAGGAATGATTTTACTCTGCACTCGAGAGAGGGAGTTTAAATACCTTTGGGTTCTTGGCTTATAAACTAAGAATAATTAATTAGAATGCAATTGGTGATCAAAAGACAAAATTGATAGTTAGGTGAATTCAACCTCCTAGTACATTTGTGCATAGAAGTCTCCATATTTTATATTTATGTTTATAATTATATTTGTATTTATTTGACTTACAAATTCATTTAGTTTAGATGCCTAGATAAAGTTAGATCACGATAATTCTGGTAATAAACAATAATTTAACAGACAATTCTTAGTGAGATCGACAACTCTCTTATTACTTTATTATTTGATTACGACTCGTGCACTTGCAGTTATTTTACGTATATACATTATAGCATAACAAGTTTTTGGCGCCGTTGTGTTAGAATTATCTCCTAGGTATGATTCCATATAAGAAAAGAATGATGAGATTTTAAATTTGGTAGTGTCTAAATCCCCTTCTATCTTTGTATTACTTAATGTATTCAAAGGCTCTTTAGATCCAAGCCTCTCTTTAAGGCCATCCATCTCTAGTATACCATCAACAACCAAATTAAGTAGAAAGCTAGGAAGGTCTATGGGCTCAAAGAATGTTAAAAAGAACCTGATAACAACTACCAAATCTAACACAAAAGCTCGTAGCAACTCATCTCCTTCAAACTCTAGCAAGAAAAGGAAGAAGCTCTGCTCCCAATTCCCACAAACTACTCTCGAAACTCCAAATGTAGTGATTAGTAAATCTAGGCATCAAGAGATCATCTCAAACACTTGGTTCCTGAGGAATAATCACCAAAGAAATTAAGAAATGAATCCCAGAATAGGAAAAACCCTAGCGAGAAGGAAAACCCACCAACTGTCGATGATTTAATACGATTTCTTATCCCTGAGGCATTAGCGGGTGAGTTCATTATTACTGTTGTTAGTCTTTCAGACTCTATCTCTACTCAAAATTTTGGAAAGGTTGAGGAGGCGACCCGTATTATACCCCTTTAAGCACCATGAAGCTATATTCATGGAATTGCTAGGGCATTGACCAACCCTGTGCAGTCAAGGCATTTCGAGCCTTAATCCAAGACGAGAATCGCAATTTCTTATTTCTCATGATAACAAAACAAGATGTCATTAGGATTGAAAGAGCGAATAATATGTTGGCAACCTTTATGTTACAACATAACTGGTTTCACGATCATGTTACAACATGCGACTAAATATTTGACCTGAATAAGTTTTTATTTTCCTTTTATATGCATTAGGTCACGATTTGTATTGTTTTCAAACATAAAAATCTGATCATATTAATACATAGACGGATCATAAAAATCTGATCATATTAATGCATAGACAGATTCAATTGAGAAGGAATAGATAAGTGACTCTTTCCTAAATTAGTTTCGAGTATATGTCTATATTTCATTAAGGAAATTCCTTTATTTGAATATTTTATGTGTAATTTCTTTTATGGAAGTTTCTTTAACTCATTTGTACTGATTCTCACTGATTAAAGTTACTCTAATTCGTGTTATTAGCTGTCAAATAGGTTTGAGTAACTTATATTTTTATACCAGGAAAGTAATCTAAAAGTTTCCTTTTTATATTACAACATAACTAGGCTGACAGACCATGTTGCAATACGTGGACAGAATCAGCAACTACTTTCTAGATCCGTTTTCTAAGTTTAGTAATAAATTTGGTTGATCTTACAAGTCTTCTAATTAATATTAAATGCTCTTAATTGTTATTTTGCAGATCTTACAGGTGAAGGCTTACTCTCTTCTCTATTTAAAGGCCACTCAAGAGTAGCTCTAGGTAGAGAGACCACTTATTGTATTTTTCGGTTTTAAAAGAAAAGTTTTTATTTTAGCCATATTTTAGACTTAGGAGGTGTCCTAGTCGTTTAAGTGATAGTGTTTCGGGAGAAGTACTGATTATCTTTGGGAGAAGATCAACTTCAAGTATCTGAAGGGATTTCAGAAGAACGAAGTCAACCTAAGACGAGTGGTACTCGCTAGACACATTAGTGAAGGAATACATCTATATTGCGACAATCAAAAGACATCTTTTTATTGTATAAGTTAAATTAGTTTTTGTATTCATTCAAACTTGTTAATAGTGTTTATTATCTAGGCGTGGCCCCTTGGACGTAGGTTATCGGGAGATAACTGAACCAAGTAAAAATATATTGTGTTAGTTTTACAATTTCTGCATTATCACTTCACATAATTAATTGGAAATTAATTTTATTCAGTAATACCTGATAAACGGACCTAAGAAGGATGAACAAAATCTAGAGGATGTTGGGTTATTATCATGCTGTTGTTATGCCAACTGTAGGCTTGTCAGAGGGTTAATGATTGATGTGGAAAAAGGGAGTAAAGATTGAGTTAATCTTATCTTCTAACTCTATAATTACAGTTTTTTTCCCAGGTTATGCTTGTTTCACGGGGGGTTTTATTACTTTACCTACGCTACACATTATGCGGCAAGATGCAAAGAGTATTATAACAATTTCAGGCTGAAGTTATTAATAAGGGTGGCACTTGGGCTTGTTTGGGTGACATCAATTATGTCATTTCCCCATAGGAGAAGTGCAAAGGTAGTAGTTACCGACCTTATGATGGGCATGGCTTAATAGATTTTCTGTTTGGCACTGGTACCATTGATTTAGGTAGTGTGCGGTCTCTGTTCACATGGATGAATGGAAGAGGCCATAAAAAGGTAGTCAAGGAAAAGCTTGATCGAGTGATTTCTCTTCCCCAGTGGCTTATTAATTATCCAAGAACAGGTGTATGTAACCTCTTGATCCTGGATTCTGATCAGTCAACCCTCATTCTGGACCTTTTTATGGAAAATGACTGTCTACCTATCCATTCTCGCTTTCTTGCTACCTAGAGTAAAGACTCAGTTGCAGAAGGATTATTGAAGCAGCCTGGCATATCTCAATGTCAGATTTCAGTAGTTTCCAATTGATCATGAAGATGAAAAATGCCAGAGCTGCTTGTGAAAATGGAATAAGCCACAGTTTAGCTTTTGCCAAGACAAACTTCGACTTCTAAATAATTTACTGGTAGAAGTTTAGAACAAGGACCCTTCACTAAATAAGACCCAGCTCAAAAAGCTTATTTAGCTTGAGATCATGAAGATTTGGAATAGATAAGAAAGGACCTGAAAACAAAAGTCTAGAGAGACTTATGTGAAATAAATCAATATATTTTGCCAAATTCCGTAAGGCTGTAATTTCGAAAGTCGGTATGAAAATATGATTCTGTTTATATTAATACAAACATGAGACTTATGTAATATAAATCAATATATTTTGCCAACTTAAGAAGTTACTAAGAGCGATCCTTCATTTCATTTCAGGAATAAAATATTCATGACACATTCCTGAATTAAGTCTACAGAGCTTTATTTTCCTCGTCATTATTAGTTTTGAATCACTTGATTAATGTGATTGTTCTTATAATTAAATTTTAAACTTGTTTGATAATCTTCTAATTAGATTATACTTTTATTGTGTATAAATCAATTTGCATGATTTGGAATGAGTAAATAAATAATTAATAGAAGAAATATAGTAGTTATAATTAAGGCTGAAATTTTAAATTAATGTATCCAAAAAGTCTAATGATCCATTACCAATAATGGCGAACTTATAAATAATTAGAAAAAGGTTAAAAAAATAATAGAAAAGAAGAAGCTAGCCTCTGTTTTGTTCTCAAGTTAGACTCAGAGTTTGTTTTCTCCTCTTCTTTATGCTTTCTTTATACATCCCCTCTTCTTTTTCTCTCCACTTATGATCTCTATTAAATAAAGTTTGCATCTCTTTCTCTTCCTTTCCTTCTTATTCTCCTAACTCAAAAACCTTATATATATATATACATCTCTCTTCTTTCTCTCTTAAAAAAAATAAAAATTCATATTCATTCAAAAAGCTCTAGAAACATCCCAATTTCTTCATCTATTCTTAAGTTTATAAAGCTATTTAAGAGCCTAAGTTCCATAGTAGCGAAGATATGTATTGATATCGAAAACTAGTATAACGACTAGAATGCTAATAGAGATAAAAGCGATAATGAAAACTTGGAAACGACACCAAATTTAAAGTGGTTTAGCTGTGTAATCTCAATGGCCTATGTCCACTATATATAGCTAGTTTTATTGAGAGAAGAGTTATTACAAAGTGTAAATCTTAAGTTATGAAGCTTGAAAAATGGCTTATTCAGAGAAAAGAAAGAGAAATGATTTGGCTGTCTCATGTTTAGTAGATGAAACTGAATCCAATTCCTTATTTCTTTTTAGATGTACTTATAGAAGGTAATGAGTCATCATTCTAGAATATTATAGTAGTGATGAGTCATCTTCTTGATAAAGTATAGTGGAGTGGGTGATAGTGGTTAAGAATTGCATATATGTAAAAATAACCGCAAGTACACGAGTTGTAATCAAGTAATAAAGTGATAAGTATAAAGTTATCGATCCCCCGAGGGATTGGATATTAAATAATCGGGAATTAGTAGAATTATCATCACATAACTTTATCTAGGCAACCAAACAAAATAAATTTATAATTTAAATAAATTCAAATATAAATAAAAATATAAAAGTAAAATATGGAGATTTCTATGCATAAATGTACTAGGAAATTGAATTCACCTAACTATCAATTATGTCTTTTGATCACCAATTACATTCTAATCAATTATTCCTAGTTTATAAGCCAATAACCTAAAGATATTTCTACTCTCTCTCTCGAGTGTCGAATAAAATCATTCCTAAATCTCAGTTCCAATATCTCTATTTCGAATTTAGAATTTAAGAATTTATTATGTTTAATAGTTCTTTGATCATGGCTTTAAAAGAATTATAGTTTATCTCAAACTCTACAAGTCCTAGATTATACTATCCTATGGTTGTTTCTAAAATTCCCTTTTTTTAAGTACCAAATTCTTGAAACTAAATAATCCAACTAGTAGTTAATTAGCTGAGAAGCATTAAGCATGGGATAACATAAATAAATTCAAGAACAATATCAAAGAAAATGGAAATCAAGACATAAAATTAAAGTATAAGATACAACATGCTCAAAGCATATAACAATTAATTTAACATAAGAGAATCCAATACTAATCTCAACAATAATTTCATAATTCTAAACATATTCATAAATCAAGTACAATACATAAATTCAAATGAGATTAAGTTGAGAAAGAGGATGAGAAAAAACTTTTGTGGTGATAGAATTTCAAGCCTTTAATCTCTTCAGGCCACTCCCTCAAGCATCATCTCCAAGATTTTTACTCTAAGTTCCTTCCTCTCTAGGATTTTTGAGCTCTTAAGTTTATATCTGTTCTCCAAGTCTCCACACTTGAAATAGACGCCTAAATGTATATTTAAGAGGTTCTAAGATGACCTGGGTCAGATGAAATATCAGCTATTTGATCAGATAGCATCAAGAGTCTGGATTAACCCCGAAAGCTCCTAAAAATGTGTTTCAGGACTAGGGTAGTGCCATAGTGCTTTGGGCTTGGGAAATCTGTTTTCCAAGCAGTACTGTGAAGCTAGTACCCAAGCGCCGCTATGCTATCAGTTCTGGAAAATTAGCATGACAACTTTTAGCTCTATTTCGCTGTTTTAGCTCTATTTTGCTTGATTATCATAGCGTAGCACTTGTATCAGACTTAACTTTAATCTAAAAGGGTTGAAATACCTTTATTTGGTATCAATTCATCTTGATTCTCATTTATTCACAAGAACTATAAAAATAAAGCAAAAATACATCAAACAACCAAAAAAGGCTTTAGATCTTACAATTATTTGAGCTAAATGATATTTGATCTGTGAGTGAATTAATCACTCATCAAAAATAAGTTGAATAAGTGAGGAGTTGCTAGAGTTGTCTGATGCCTATAATTTTTTAGAGTTTTGTGCTGTCATTAATGATTATTGCGAGTTGAAATGAGATTCCTCATGCGAGTTGTTTGGTTAAAAATCTAGAGGCAACCTGTTTTGGTCATACGAGCTATTTTTTTTCATCTAGGAAATAACTCGTGTTCAGGGTTTTAATTAGCAACTTTTTTTTTTTTTACTGTAGCAGGTGAAAGATATGCATATAACAGAATGATATCTAGTTATGTTTTAATCCTCAAAATTATGATTTTAGAGGTCTATTTGGTTGGTGTTTGTTGTATGATGAATTAGATTTTCTTTTCTAGTTAGTCTCAATGAGTTATAAGTATTTCTAAAGTAATTTTGTTTTCTTTTATCTATATAAGCTTTATGAATCTTTATTTTTCTAATTTTGTTAGTTTACATCCTCGAAAATCAAATTTATATAGGACTCATAATATGAATAGCTTGGCTTTAATATGCAAGTTTCAAATTGTTGTTTTCGTAGTATTGAGCTAACAATAAAAGTATTACATGGGTTTTTAAAGTTAGTTAAATATGAGTTTCTAGTATATTACTCCATATTCTTTAGCTTTTTATAAAGGTCTAGATGACCTAAAACAAAGTGGAATGTGATTTACTATGAAATTATAAAGTTTACTATGTTGCTAACAAAATTGTTTTGGTACTTTTGAGGGGTGCAATCTATATATTTTCATCTCTTACAAATAACTGAAATTTTATTTTTGAAAACTGGTTTAAGAGCATAAACTAGACTTTTTAGGGTCATGGAGGACTTTGAGTCACTCAAAATCATATTTGTAGAAGGAGATATAAATGTTTCAAAGTTTTAGTCAAAACTTCCAGTTTTTACTCGAGACAGATTTTGGTCTTGATTTTGAGTCATTTTATAACTTTAAAATAATTTGGAAATTTATCATATTACATCTCTAAAGATAGCTTTTTGAGACTAGTTTCAAATGCCACTGGCTTCATAATATTTTTGACTTTATAATTTTCTCAGCTCTCCATAATAAATTATGAATTTTATACTATATTATGTTTCGTATGAAAAATGTTGGGTACCTTGAATTCGAGAATATAAGATAGCGTGGTTTAAATGTATATTTGGCTTTGGCTCTTGCTAAAGATTAGTGAGTGTGGTTCACAACTTAAAGAAGATCCCAATTTGATTCTTTAAGGTCTTCAGATAGTTGAAAACTCTTAATTGATATGCTAGACTTATAATTTTAAAAGTAATGTGTTTGAGATCTTGATTAAAACTAGTGGGCTGATTACATTCTTTAACTTAAGTAATTATGACAATTTAATTAAATTTTTTATTGTAAATAAAGTTATTATTGGATTTGAGAAGGTTAGTAATTGAGTTTATTCGTTAGCAAGTATATGTGCTTGTTTGAGTTTTATTGTATCTTGATTAAGTTTATGTTTCTTAAAAGAGAAACTTATCAAGATAGAAATATCTTAGTATCTTACAGTCTATTTTGACTCGGAAACATATATTTATATTATGTTTTCGCTGTATAGATTAATGAATCACTCAAGTAGGAATGAGTGAGGTCTTAAACATGTTCATGCCATTATATTTTTCTTTGCGGTATATTTTGATAAGTAAAAACACAACTACAATATAGGGATGCATGAGTTGTTAAATTGTATATATACTTTTACCTTGAATCCTATGCAGTTTGTAGTAAATTTTTTTATATACTTCGTTGGCATGATGCCATGATTTATATATTTGTGGATAATATTTTCTTATGTTGCAATTACATCAAAAGATTTTTATGAATATGCTTATGAATTGCTAAGCTATGGATATTGATATTAGCACATGTTAACTCATTATTATGTTTGTCTAGAGATACATTACTATTGATACATTGAGATTCTTGCTACAAATATTTGTATGAATTGCATTGGCATGACATGTAAAGTAGAATAGTACTACAGGTCAATTGTGGGACTGAAGTTTTATGACACAACCATTTATGCTCCAATTATTCTAGAGTAACTTTTATGATGAGAATAAATATGGTATTGTGGTATAAGAACCTTAAGCCTCAGCCAAGTCAACAGTAGGGTGGCTATGTAAATTCTACGTGGGCAAGTACGAATAAGGTATGTCAATATAATAAAATACAATGATATGATATATACTTGTATTGAGCTTGCAGCAATACCATCGGGGCCCTAGAAATTACGTTACACGTGCGTTAATATATTAGTATGCCAATTTATATTGTATGATGACTACTTGGCCTTAAAATGAAAAACTCCTGGAAAATTGGGGTAAAAAGGAAAAAAAGTAAAAACTAAAAGCCCGCCTTGCTTAACGAACTCTCCAACCTAACCAAAATAAAATTAAACAAAAAAAATGAAACAAAAAAGAAGGTTCGTGGGGCCCAAATTTGGAAAAAAGGGCCCGAACCAAGAAAGAAAAAACTAAGGGTTAAAACCGGCCCAAGAGCCTATTTTTTTTTAAATTGGCCAATAAAACTTAAAAACCTAAAAAAAGGGTTCCAATAAAATAAGGCTTGAAAAAGAAAAAACTAAGGGTTAAAACCGGCCCAAAAGCCAATTTTTTTTTTAATTTGCACATTATACTTTATAATCTTAAACAAGGGTTTCTATTAAATTAGTGCTTGAACATGATAATTGTAATTTGTAGTTTTAGATTTTAATTCTATCCTATTTTTCACCAGTATAAGTGTCATCATGTGCCCTACGTCAGCTAAGATAGGTCCAACGCTCATTCAGTTGCCTTATATATACATATTAGGCACTAAGACATGACACTTTCGGACGGAGATCGAAATTCTCGCTTCTTCCATGCTTCTACAATCATCTGTCGGAACCAAAATCATATCTAGGCTATTAGCGGTGATGGGGAGTCCTGGTTTAGGCTGTTGAATACCATTGGGGTTACTTCGTGGAGAATTTCAAAAGAGTCTTCTCCTCCACAAACCCATTTCTAGATGTTGAACTTGATGGCTTCTTAGAGCCTAAAATCTCTGCAGGAAAAATACGATGTCATGTAGTATTCCCTCTTTAGAGGAGGTAAAAGATGTTATTTGGAATATACCCTCACTTAAGGCTTTTAGCTTTGATGACCTCCCAGTCTTATTCTATAAAACTTATTGGGCTGTAGTAGGGGAGGACATGTTTCAGTTTGTCAAAGAATTATTTATTAGTGGTAAGTTTATCATAGAAATCAACAGCATCTTTCAGATTCTTATCCTAAAGAAAGCAGGTGGTAAGTTTTTTCATGAATATCGGCCTATTAGTTTATGTAACGTGGCGTACAAAGTTACATCTAAAATCCTTGCAAACTGGGTTCGTATAGTTCTGGATAAATTCATCTCCTATTTTCAATCGGCCTTCATCCTTGGTCGATGGGTTGTAGGGAATTCAGTGCTAGCTTAAGAGGTTATGTATGCTATAAAACGGAAACATGGTAAGAGAAGCTGCATGAGAATAAAGTTAAGACATTTCCTAAGCTTATGACAGGCTATAGTGGAACTTTTCAGAATGAATATTGCAGCGGAATGGCTTCAGAGATCAATTTGTAAGTTGTTATGGCTTACATCTCTATTGTTTTATTCTTCCTTCTACTAAATAACAACCCTCTCCTTCTCACTGAATTAAGGTTTAAAGAGAGGTGACCCCTCTCCCCCTACCTATTCATTCTTTGTGGTGAAGTTTCATCAACATTTATCCTAAGAGAGGAAACATTGGGTTCCTAAGAGAGGAAAAATTGGGTCATACTCATAGTATCAAAGGTTCAACTATTTTGCCCACCTTTATCGGACCTTATGTATGCAAATGATATTTTCTTATTCCATGAAGCTAATGTTTCTAAAGTTGCTATTTTTAAGAGATGCTTGGATGCATACATTAGGTGGTATAGTGAACGACTGACTGTTGGCAAATCAAGCATAATATTCTTAAAAAATACTGGTCAACCGATCAGGAATGATATCTTTAGTCTTTTAGGGTTCAAAGAGATGCATATTAATGAAAGTTTCTTGGGGAATTCTCTTTTTCTATCTAATAACAGTATTAAGGACCTTGGTTTTGTAAAAGAAAAAGTCTTTAATAGGTTGAAATGGTGGATTTGTAAACTCGTATCACAAGCATGCATGAGTACTTTTATTAAATTTATCAGCCAAGGCATCCCTACCTACTATATGTCAACCTTTAAACTAATATTGATACTCTATGATGATTTGGATAAAGTTGTTTAGAGGTTTTGGAGGACTGGATATTTGGAGCAACACCAGTACATGTCCTTCACTTCTTGGGACAAAGTTTGTTAGCCTAAACTAAGAGGAGGATTGGGATCAGGTGCTTTATAGACATAAAATATGGCTTTTGTAGATATTATGAGAATGAAATATAGGGCATAATCGAATTTCTGGAATAGTGAGCTCTTAAGAAAAGTTTCTAATGAGGCTAATGAGATTTGGTCAATTAGAAATCTCATGCAAAATATAGTTGTTGCCTCATTGGAGAAGAATCTACTGTTGATCTATAGAACTCTTTCTGGGTTTCTTGGTATAATGTCGAGACTACAGGGTTGCCTTCAATCTGTTGACACTAGAAAGCAATATTCAAGCAAAGGATTTATTTGCTAAAGGGCACTAATAGTGGCATAGGTCGAAACTCCTTACTTTGTTTCTTCCTTAATAAGTAGAGACCTTTTCTAAGATACCAATCCTTCTCGGTAACATGATATATCGCTTAGTGTTGAAACATGCTAAGGATAGAAATTTCTCAGTTAAAAGTACTGACTAGAGTGCCACTCAGATGCGCATTGAGAAAACTAGTCAGTTATGGAAGAAATTGTGGGCTGCAAAACTACATGAAAGACTGAAGTTCTTCCTTTGACATATTGCTAAAGAGCTCCTTCCAACTAGTGAATAGTTACAAACTATTTTTTGTCCCAATGGGAGATCCTATTACTTGTATTCCAGCAACCAAGATGCTATTATCCAGCTATTCATTCGGCGCCCATTTGGTAGAAGCATTTGATTTGGCAGCAGGTGGCATATCCGAAGTGATTTGGTCCCCTACAACATTGGTAGGGATTTGATCAACTGGATTTGATCACTTTCTCATCTCATTCATGATAATGAGCTAGTTCATTTCAAGTTCACTCTATTTGCAGCTATCCTTTGTCAAAGAGTGTAGCATTGTAGGAATTTATGCTTCCATGAGGGGAAGATGATAGTGTTGGAAAGTAAAACAAACTTTATTATTCACTCAAATACTTTTACAAGAGAAAATTCTCAACTTCACTCTTCAAGCTCACTCACTCACTCACTCACTCACTAGAAGCTGTGCTTCTTTCTCTCTTCTCTTCACTCTTAGAAGGTTTGCTTCTTACTTGATGCTTAGAACTCAAATGGGGAGGGGTATTTATACTACATGAGAAATAATGAGAACCACACAAATAAATAATTACAAAAATCCTTAAACCACACATATTTTCTTCTACACACTTCTAATAATAATCAAATAATTCACATGTAAAAAGCTAATATCTACCTAACACTAGAAGATTCTAGGTAGAAGACTTCTTTAATTTGGACTTGGGCTTTTTCTTTTGTGAGTTTTACACTTGGACTAACTCCAACTTATTGGGCCTCATGTTGATGGGCTTAAATATTTTTTATGGGCTTAAACAAGTTTATTTCAAAAACCCCCCCTAAACTTGTTTTATAATACCAAGTAAATTTCTTAATCTTGTAAAGTCTTCAAACTTGAGTGGCTTGGTGAAAATATTAGCAATTTGATCATGTGATCTCACATACTCCAATTGTACTTCTTTGTTTGCAACACCTTCTCTTATGTAATGATAGCGAGTATCGATATGCTTACTTCGATCATGAAACACTGGATTTTTAGCCAAAGCTATTACTGACTTATTGTCAATACAAATATCCGTTGGCTCCTTTTGAGACATGTTTAACTCTTTCAACAACCTTCTTAGCCAGATTGCATGACTAACACATGACGTAGCAGCTATATACTCAGCTTCGCATGTTGAAAGGGTGACAATCGGTTGTTTCTTAGATACCCAGGTAAAGGCAGTTTCTCCCATAAAAAACACAAAACCAGTTGTGCTTTTTCGATCATCAGTATCTTCGGCCCAATCACTATCACTGTAACCAACGAGTTTGTAATCATTAGAACTGAATAGAACAAGCCAAGATTGATCGTACCTTTTAGGTAACGGAGAATTCTCTTTGCAGCTTTGAAGTAAGTAGTTGTTGGAGTTTCTATGTAACGACTCACTAGTCCAGTTGCATAGAGAATATCGGGCCTTGTACATGTCAAGTACCTAAGGCATCCAACAAGGCTCTTAAAAAGTGTTGGATCCATCTTTTCTGCTTCATCATCTTTGAATAATTTTATTCCACACTCCACTGGTATACTTATTGGCTTACAATCATCCATATTGAACTTCTTCAGGATCTCCTTTGTATAGCTTTCTTGGGAGATAAAGATGCATTCTTCCTTTTGCTTGACCTCTATGCCGAGGTAATATACCATAATTCCGATGTCTGTCATTTCAAACTCATGCGTCATTACTTTATTGAATTCGTCAAACATCCTTGGATTGCTTCCAGTGAATATGAGATCATCCACATATAAGTATACGACCAAAATATCTTCATCTTTAGTCTTAACATAGAGAGCATGTTCATAAGGGCACTTAATGAATCCATTCTCTTGGAAATATTTGTCAACTCAATTGTTCCATACTCTTGGTGCTTGCTTTAGACCGTAAAGAGCCTTCTTCAGCTTCAAAAACTTATCTTTATACCCTTTCATCTCATAACCCAATGGTTGTTGGATATAAACCTCTTCTTCAAGAACTCTATTTAGAAATGCGGACTTTACATCCATCTGATGAATCTTCCATTTGTTCTGAGCAGCAAGAGAAATAATTAGTCTTATAGTTTCCAATCGTGCAACAAGAGCGAATACCTCGTCGTAGTCAATGCCGGCTCTTTGACTATAGCCTTTCACGACTAGCCTTGCTTTGTATCTTTCTACCTCTCCATTGGCATTTTTCTTTATCTTGTTCACCCATTTTACAAAAATAGCTTTATGACCTTTAGGAAGAGTGGATAGTTCCCAAGTGTCATTCTTCTCTATGGCTTTGACTTCTTCATCCATCGCATTTCTCCATTTTTCATCTTGTACAGCCTCTTGGAAGTTCACCGGTTCATAATCAGCAAATAGACAAAATAGAGTGAGGTTTTCAAGTCTATCAGTCACCTCATATAGATCTTCAAGACTTCTTGTACGTTCTTCATGCCTCTCACTTAAGAAAGATAGAGGTGAATCTTCATGAGTGGAAGATGTCGGTGAGAAAGGTGGAGTAATAGCCTCTTGATACAATTCTCTTACTTGCTCTACTAGTGTTTCCATATCTTCAAATTGTGGAAAGAAATTGTAGTCAATTGCCTGAGAGCCAAAGTCCCATTCACCTTCTTCATCGAATATTACATCTCGACTGATGATTACTTTTCCATTGTTAGGATTGTATAACTTATATCCTTTAGAGTTGGTGTCGTAGCCAATGAAAATGAACCTCTCACTTTTATCATCAAGCTTGGTTCTATGTTCGTCTGGTACATGCACATGGGCTATGCTTCCAAAGACTCTCAAGTGAGAGATCCCAGGCTTCCTTCCGCTCCATGCTTCTTGTGGTGTCTTTCCCCACACACTTCTTGTTGGAGATCGATTGGACAAGTAAACTGCGCATGCAACAGCTTCTGCCCATAACTCTTTGGGTAATCTCTTACTTTTCAGCATGCTTCGAGCTATGTTGAGAATGGTCCGGTTCTTCCTTTCTGCCACGCCATTTTGTTGAGGGGATCTTGGAACAGTTAAAGGTCGTCGAATTCCATTTGCTTCGCAGAATTCTTGGAACTCTTTTGAAGTGAATTCTCCTCCTCTATCAGATCTCATGGCTTTGATCTGAAGACCTCTTTCCTTCTCTACAGCAGCCTTGAACTTCTTGAAAGCTTCAAAGACTTCTGATTTTTGCTTCAAGAAATAAACCCAAGTCTTTCTTGAGAAATCATCAATAAAGATCAAGAAGTAGTTGCTCTTACCGAAAGAACATGGTTTGATAGGACCGCACACATCTGTATGCACGAGCTCTAGTGGCTTTTGGGCTCTTGAATTCGACTCTTTTGGAAAGCTTTTCCTGAATTGCTTCCCGAGTGAGTATCTTTCACAAAGTTGATCAGGATGATTGATGCATGGCAAACCTCTCACCATTTCTTTCTTGGACAGTAGCTCTAGTCCTCCAAAGTTGAGATGCTCGAATCTCAAATGCTATAGCCATGATGAATCCTTGTAACATGCTTTCAGACATTTTGCCATATCATTTTGAATGTTCAATAAGAACATTCTATTTCTTGACATAGGCATTTGTAATCAAGTTCATATTGTTATCTCTTATAGAAAGACTATAATTTTTCAAGTGAATATCATAGCCTCTTTCTAAGAGTTGTCCCAAACTCAAGATGTTTGTTTTCATTGTGGGTACAAAATAAACATTTGAAATAAATTGATGCCCCTCATTTTTTAAGCGGATAAGAATTTTACCTTTTCCTTTTACTGCTACTTTCGAATCATCACCGAAGGAAACACTTCCATTGATTGATTCATCAAGCTCTATAAACATTGATCGATGCCCACACATATGATTGCTAGCACCGGTATCAAGATACCATGTGTTGTCTTGTCCTCCATTGTTGTCTTTATATGCTAGTAGCACGGTGCCATTTTTTTCCATTTCTTCTTCAACGTAATTGACTTTTTCTTCAATTCTGCTATTGGGTACTCTACACTCTCTAGCATAATGTCCAAACTTGTGACAATTGAAACATTCAACTTGACACTTCTCAAGCCTTGAGTTCATTCGACCTCTACCACGACTTCTTGTTTAGCTTTCTCCTCTTTCGAAATTGTTGATATGATAATTGTGGTTGTTGGAATTCCAACCTCGTCCATGACCTCGACTTGTACCACATCCTTGTCCTGGGGTTTATCCTTTACCACGACCACGTTGACTTCTTTCGCTACATTGGCTATCTTCTTTCTCTGTAAGTTGTGTCTTGAGAAGCTGCTCCTTCAAATTTGGCTTCTTTTTTTTCTTTTCCTCGTGAGCTTGTAAAGAACCCAAGAGTTGTTCTATTGTTATGGCTCCCAAATCTTTAGTTTCTTCGATGACAGTAATAATATTCTCGAACTTTGGGTCTAACGATCGAAGAATCTTTTCCATATTCGTAATATTTTCAAGTTTCTCACCATTTCACTTCATGTGAGTGGAAATGGTTAGAACTCTGGAAAAGTAGTCAGAAACTAACTCAGTCTCTGTCATATATAACAAATCAAACTCTCCTCTTAGAGTTTGAAGGCAGACCTTTTTGACATTATCTTCTCCCTTGTATGAAATTTGAAGTTTCTCCCATACTTCCTTAGCGGAGGTTGCACTTGAGATTTTCTACAACCCGTCTTCATCTTGGTAAATGAGGAAGAGAGCTTTTTTGTTTCTCTTTCTTGAATCTTTTAAACTATCCTTCTGTATTGAAGATAGTGTTGACTCATCTCTTGGCTCTTCGTAGCCTTTCTCTACTACTTCCCAAATATCATGTGCTCCAAGGAGGACTTTCATTTTGATAGTCCAATTATCAAAGTTATTACCTTGAAGTGGTAGAATTTGAAGAGATGTTAAACTGCCGGCAGCCATAACTCTTAACGGAGTAAGTTTTTAGGAATTTCGACTACACAGATAGATCCATAATGCCGAAATACCTTAAAATTAACTTGTATATCGACCTGGTCAAAGTCAACGGTCAAAGTCAATGCTCGGTCAATGGTCAACGCCGGTCAACAGTTGGTCAACGGCTCTAACTGCTTAGTCAACGGTGCGGTCAAACGGCTTTGATGGCTTGTTCAACGGCTCTGATGGCTCGGTTTTGATGGCTTGGTCAACAGCTCTAACGGCTCGGTCAAATAACTCTGACTCCGCTCAACTCAGTGAGTTGACTCAGTTT
>JXTB01000417.1:385594-398991 GCA_002914805.1 Parasponia andersonii
TTTTTTTTATAATGAATGTTTTTTTTTTCTTTTTGGCATAAATAATAAAAAATAAAGGTAAAGAAGAGGCACGTGGTTTCAACAAGGTTAGTTGTATGGTATTTCACTACAAAATTTTTCTAAAGACTTGATGTAAGTAAATCTCACTCTATGTGTTTATATGTAAATTTACATGCTATTATATGATATTATTATGATCATTATGATATGTTGTTATATGCTATGCTATATTAGTTTATATATTAATTATGACATGAGTATGCACAAGTATTGCATAAATTGCACAAGAGATTATGATTTTCAAAGAATGATTTTTCTAAAGTACTATGCAACCAGATTTTGTTCAAAGAAGAATATTTTTATTTAAATGTGTGTCAAGTTCTTGAAAGGAGTATGTGCACCTGACTGAAAGACTTACAGTCATTATGTTAAGAATAAATGTTTAAACTGCGATGCTAGCTATTGTAGTATGATTGCTATATAGGATCCGAATAGCTACAAAGTCATATTCTTGTCATGACACTATTTATGGCTCATCACTTCTGATAGACTTGGCATTACACTATGTTGAGCTCAAATATAAAAGTTTTATGATAGTAACATTTATGATTAAGATGTTTTTCAAAGAAGGGATTTCATAGTTATGATTCTCAAAATGCATTATTCATAAAACACGACATTCATTACATACATGAGATTTACTTACTGAGTGCAAGCTCATCCCATTCTTTTAAAATTTTTAGATGAGCAATAGAATTTTGGAGGTTGGTTGGCGACATCGGTGTAATCCCTAAATGGCGTTAGGATATTTTTAATCGACTTTAAGTTTTATTTTCTTGTATTTGGTTTTTAGATTAAAATTAAGTGTTTTTATTTCATAGGTTATTTTGAGTATTAAGTTTTTGTTTCTAATGTTTTAATAAGAGGTTATTTTTTTAGTTTAAATATTTCTTTTTATTAAAAAAAAATTATTACCGGATCTTTTTTTTTTCTATTTTATTTTAGAAGATGAATACAAAAATTAAACATTTTCTAGCTTAGGTTCATATTTAAATTAGGGGATGTGACATAAATGGTGCCATAATCATGACACCTAAAAGGTGTAGTGGTATTGTGAAAATTAACGGTGCGTATAGAGCGCTGTTATATGGACATTACATGGTACCTAAAAGGCATCGTAATTGGTGTTTCTCAGTGACTATAAGGTGCCAAACTAGAGGCCCAATATAAAGGTTCCCCAAAACCCCCAAATCTGAGAGCAACCCATGATTTGCTCTGCCTTCCTCTTCCAGCTGTGACCAGCTCTCCTCTATTTTCACTATTTTTCTGGGAAACAAGGTATATCTAAGCTTTTAAACTCATTTGTGTTACTAAAATTGGAATACCCATTGTATGAAATATGGTTTTGACCAATTATTTTGTATAAATTTCATATTTTAGGTTATATTTGAGAGAATTTAAATTTAGGATCCTAATTTGTCAACTGGGAATTTTTTAAGTGAGCATTGATGATCTTATTCTTGTAAATATTATTTATACTACTTATTTCCTAGAGATCATAATTTTTGCTATGTTTTACTATTTTGGTATGTATTAGTCTGAATTTATGATGTTATAGTTTATTGTTTTATTAAACTTCTTATTTTGCATATGTACTTATTTTAAATATATGAATTTTCAATTCTAAAGTGTTTTTGATTGTAGATATTGAATTTAATTTTACATTTTTGTATATAAATTTTAGTAGAAGTTGAAATACTTAGATTACTTATAAATTAGCAAATAGAGCAAACTCGGGTATGTTTTCTCATTTTTTTTTGTTCTATTAAATTGTGTCATTTTCTATATTAGTTTTTTCTTATAATTTTAGGAAATTATATGTTGTGATGATATAATGATATTATAATTGTATGAGATTGCTTGAGTTTATTATTTATATTGTTGTTATTTTATCATGTTATATTTGGTGAATTGGCAACTTATTTGTAACAAAGGAGACTATTTAAGAAAAAAATGAAGTTCTCAATTTGGTAGTACTTAGAAATATGAGAATAAATTAAAATAAATGTTAATGTATAATTGGTATTTTACTCAATTATTTAGTGCTAGAAATATGGGAGATTATATGCAATTTTTTATGGTACTCAATTTAGTTAGTTTTTTTATATCAGTTGATTAAGATTTTTCTTTGTTTTTTTTTTTTCAATTGTGGTTAAAATGGATAAGGAATGGATATTGACAGATAGATTACCGACCGAGCATATAAATAGAGCTCACAGCTTTTTGGAGTTTACTATTGAAAATGTCAAAGATTTCAATTTAATTTCATATCCGTATAGTAAATATGGAAATTTGTAAAAGATAGGTATTAAAAAGATAAAAAAAAATACTTATATTTAAATGGAATAGATTAAAGTTATAAGCAATAGATTTGGCATGGTAAAAAAGTTCCAACTACTGGATTTTCTTTGAAAAAGAGTATAAGAGATAATTATGGATTAGATTTTAATGATGATCTTTTTGAAATAATTGATGATGTATAATATGAATTAAATATAGATCCTATTAAGTTTTAATCATTACTTAATGATGTTGAGAAACTAATATATCTAGGTTGCATGAAATTTACAAAGTTGTCTGCACTATTGAAATTATATAGTTTGAAAGCAAGATATGGATAGAGCAATAATAGTTTTTCAGACTTGTTAGCTTTACTAGGAGAGATGTTATCAAATGATAATGCGAAGGCCACATTCTTTTTATGTGGCTAAAAGGTCTTTATGCTCATTGGGTATATAATATAAGAAAATTCACACTTATCCAAATAATTATATTTTATATCGAAAGAAATTTAAAGATGCAATTTCTTGTCTGGTATGTGGTGAGCCTAGGTGGTAACATAATAAGTATTCTGAAGAGGTAAAGTTGGAACCCATACTAAAGTTTTGTGGTAAATTCCTCTAATTTCTAGTTTTACCCATCTATTTTGAAATCATAAGCATACTAAAGATCCAATGTAGCATATGAATGAGAGAATAGAAGATGGTAAATTTAGACATCTAGCCGATTCACTGGCTTGGAAAACAATAGATTACAATAACCTTCTTTTGGAAGTGATCCAAGGAATCTTCATCTTAGACTGTTTGTAGATAGTATTAATCCTCATATAACTCTAAGTTGTAAGTATAGTTTTTGGCCTGTAATACTTATAATCTATAACCTTTCTCCATGGTTGTATATGAAAAGAAAGTTTACAATTTTTACAATGTTAATATCAGGACTAAACAACCTGGTAATGACATTGATGTGTATTTAGCTCACTCGATTGATGATTTGAACAGTTTGTAGAATAATGGTGTGAAAGCCTATGATGCATATAAGGATAAAGATTTTACTCTAAAGGTTGTGTTGCTATAGAAAATCAATGACTTCCCCATATATGGGAATTTTTCTGGATTTTTCACTAAAGGATATAAATTATATCTTATTTGTGATGAGAAAATAAGTTATTATTTCTTAAATCATACTAGAAAATTGAGTTATATGGGCCATAGAAGGTTTTTACTGTACAAACATGTATACAGAAATTAGAAAAAACATTTAATAGTTCTTAAGAATATAAATTAGCACCATAACCTTTAACTAAGATAGAAATACTAGAAACAGTTTATAAACTTGAATTTAGGATAAGAAAGGTTAAAATAAATGATATCAACAAGAAAAAGAAAAGATACAGTAATGTGAAGGTTGTAAAATTATCGAAGAGTTGCTGGAAGAAGAAATCTATATTCTTTGGGTTGGAATATTGGAAACATTTATTTTTGAGATATAACTTAGATATCATACATATTGAAAAGAGCATATGTGATAGTATTATTGGAACTTTATTAAATATTTATAGGAAGAATAAGGATGGCATTGGTACCTATATGGATCTTGTTGATATGGGTGTTCAAAAATAGTTAGCTCCTAGAGTGGGGGAGAAGCGAACATATTTACTCTCTGCTTGCTTATATTGAAAAAGAAAGAAAAATATCAATTGTGTCAATCCTTATTTAACGTGAAGGTTCTTGAAGGCTATTCTTCTAATATCAAAACATTAGTATATATGCATAATTTAAATCTAGTTTAATTTAAATCTCATGATTGTCATACACTAATGCAACATCTGTTACCTATAACGATCTAGCCTGTATTACCTAAAAATGTTCAGTATGTAATCACCAAAGTATGCTTATTTTTTGATGGAATTTGTTCTAAGGTGGTCGATGTATCCAAGTTAGATGAAATATAATGTGAAATTTTGGTAACATTGTCCATGTTGAAGCAGTTTTTTCCTCCTAATTGTTTTGAAATAATGATATATCTTACCATACATTTGGTTAAAAAAGTGAAGTTATGTGGTCTTGCTTATTTAAGATAGATGTATTCATTTGAAAGATACATGAAAATTCTAAAAGAATATATTAGAAATTGAAGTTAGCTAAAAGGATTCATTGTAGAGTGTTATATCACAGAATAAGTTGTTGAGTTTTGTTATGAGTACTTGGAAAATGCAAAAGCTATTAGAATGCTCACAGTTTTAAATGTTAATAAAAGCGTAAGTGGTGATGTTATGTGTATAGTTAAATGAGGACAAGCAGATCAAGCATATTATACTATGTTACAAAATATAGCTGAAGTCCAACTTTTCATCGAGTAAGTTTTATTGTGAATTAAATTTTCATTGATTGAATGTTGAATTCTTTAATAATCATGGTTTACTTTGGGGATGATTTGATGAAGTAAGTATATAAATTGGATCCAAACATAATTTCCAATGAAATCAGAAAGAGAGAAGTCGATCCATGATGAACATCATCAAACTTTTATTAGTTAGTTTCATCAAAGAGTAATTCCAATTAGTAGTTACAATTAATAGTTTAATTTCATTTTTTCTATTTTAGAGCATAACTACTTACATGTTGAATTTTATAATTGTTACTTTTATATTTTTAATGATTATAGTTGAAATAAACAAGAAAACATGTTGAAATAGATATCACATGGACCCCGATAACATGCTTATCAAGTTAATAGTATTAATTTTAGCACAAAAGACCGCGATAATATAAGAACAACTTAAAATAGTGGGATAAATATTATTGAAAAAATCATACAATTTTCAAGTTTAAAGGGCAATAACCCAATAGAGAGTGATATAGTCTACTATGGTGTTATTGAAGAAATTTGGGAACTTGAATTTATTCCATTTTAGTCGCCGGTGTTTATGTGTCAATGGGTGGAAAGTAACCATGGGGTTAGAGAAGATGAATCAGGCTTTACTTTAGTTAATCTAAATCGAATATATCATAAGAATAATTCATTTACAATGACAACACAAGCAAAACAAGTATTCTACATCAGTGATCCACTTAATGCTAGATAGTTAATTATTCCTGTAATAAAACCAAAAGAATATCAAAACTTAGGAGTTGAAGATGAAAACAAAACACTTGTTGCTCATGAAACATTCTCAAATGAAACTTTGGTAGAGGCTTTGATAAGAGACGTTAATAAAGGTGATTTTACATATTTAAGAGATGATGTTGAAGGTATTTGAATTAATAATCAAGGAAAGAATCCAAAGAGGTACAAATCAAATAAGTTATATCTTTATGGATTGATGTTTTGTATTTTTTAATATATTATCTCCTATATTTACATGCATATTATTTTCTATTTTGATTTTTTATTTATATTTGCGGTCTTATTCTTTAAAATGTAATTACTAAAATGAAAAATGAATATAAAGATAATGTTTATCAATTAACACTATCACAAAGTCAAGATGAAGGAGTACACAAAAAGAAACCAAGAGGAACAACTCAAATGAAGGAATTGATTAAAAAAAGAAATGATAACAAAAAGTAAATGTCACATATAATGAATGGGGACAACTAACCAGAGATAAAGGTAAATATTTAGCGAGTTTTTGTAGTCTTATAGTTTGTCGCAAAATCCTAATCAACATTGATAACTAGATGCTTGTACCAAAGGACCTATAAGATGAGTTTTGGCATATAATATTAGTATAAACTTGAATATTTTTATATCATATTTATTAGAATATATATTTGATATTAATATTTCTTCTTTTACATTGTAGGAAACATTCGTATTTGACTATAAAGCAAAAAAAAAAAAATTTTAAAAGTTGTGAGAAAATGTAGAGAGTTTTTAAGTCTAGGATTATAACTGAATTGATTTATAAGCATAGACATACTTGTTAAGAGTTATTGGAGTATCCTTCAGTATAATATGTACCATGGATTAAACCTAAAGTTTGAGATGAGTTTGTTAAGAAAAGATTAAATATAGAAATAAGAGGAAGTTACAAAAGAACAATAGAGAAGAGCGATGTAAAAAAAATATCCACATTGTATGTCTCACTTAGGTTATGCTAGATTAGAAGCTAAGATTGGAAAAGAGGAGGACATATGTGGTATTGATAGATCCGAGCTATAAAGTAGAGGACGTGTTCATAAAAAAGAGGCCATACTTATGAAGTCAAAGTGATAGTGGATAGAATTGTAAGTTGCTTATTATGTTTTATTGATTATATTATTTTATAATTTTGTTTAAAATATAGCATAGTCTAATGTTCAAATTCTATATATATTTTATGGGAAGATTATACTCAACAGTTCTAAGAGGAAAATCTTGAGATATATGGTTTTAATGACATCTTAACAATGGCTTTAGGCACTACTGAATATTCTGGACATATAAGGGGAATGAGATTTCACGTTAGTCATAGACAATATTTTTATCAACCTACTCTAACCAAGAAGTAACAACTATTTAATTTGAAACAATGATAAGATGAACAAACAAGAAAGATGCAACAAATACTTAAAGAATAAGAAAAACAATTCAGTGTAGAAATTGCTCAGATTCGAGTAGGACAATAAAAGAACATTGGTGGTTCTAATATAAATTCTTCATGACCAGATATTGAAAGGGAAGAAGTTCAATAATAAGAGATACATATAGATCCAATGGTACTAATAAGAACATCTTCACGACTCAAAAAAGTATGTTTAAATGAATTTCTTTCTTCTTTGTTTATTAATTACTTGTATTTATAAATTATGTTTGATTTTTTATACTGTAAAACTGACCATGCAAGCTTGTAGTGGGTTTTTATAGTAATATAGTTGCTTTAGGACATATATAAGAGTTAGCCTTATCAACTATTATTCATGGAAGAGAATTCGAGGAGCATAAATTTCACATATCAATAGAGGTTTTTCTTGATGCTAAAGCCTTAATTTTTATTCCAAATCCAAATGATGATGCAAGATTGGAAGGTGGTGTACTTGGATCGCATCTTACATGGCCTAAGATAGTTATCATCTTTGAAATTAATTTGGTATACGAACCTATTTTCAAATTAAATTCATGCTTTATTGAATTCTAATGTGATTTATTAACTTGTTTATTAATATTTCATCATTTATTTGGATTTTAGGTGTTTAATGATATAAATAGGCAATAAATAGGGAAGAATAAGTTTTTGCAACCACAGCCACCTCAAACACAAGAAAGAGTACATCCACCAAGAAAACAATTCAGAATCTATTGCACAATTGCAGTTTAGAATTGATGGTATACCAGCCTTAATAAAATTACTATTGGATACCATTCAAGGAGCAGATGAAGGAGTTGTTGAACACGTTTCGTTTGATGAAGACATAATTGAGTTTTGCATGATGTAAATGATTGGGGTTATGCTTATTATGTTATATATAAGGTAAGAAGTTTACTTTTTTCATATATATAGAACTTCATATATATATATATATATACACCTGTATCTATAGTTGATAATTATATAATATAATACTTGATTCACATTGAATTTGTATTTGTAGGCATTTACATCGTTTAGTGATGCAATATGCCTATCAATTATATCAACTACTTTGAATATGAAGTTAATTGTTATATTAAGGATAATCTTTTTCATCAATTTTATGAGTAGGGAACATTAGATATTACTTGTTATTTATCCTCTCAAAGATTATATATAGTCTCTAGATCCTCTCGGCTTAGTTTTTCAAGAGGAAATTGGTTTAACAATGATCTAGTAAGTTTTTTAATAGTTCTTTTGTTATAATTCAAATTTTTATGATATTTTTAGTTATGGTTGCTATTGCTAATATCTTATTTCTTGTGTTCGTGCATTTCCAATTTAAAGTACATTCAACATATATAATGCAAAAAAAAAAAGAAGGAAAGGAAGACCAAATGGTCCAGTTTATAAATCAATAAATGCACTAAACTTGAATTAATATCACTTGTTAGGTAGAAGATTAATTAAAACTACTTATGTTTTAAAATCTATGTATAGTAACTAAGACAACGGCAAGTGTTGAGTACAGATTCTATATATGTAAATGTATGAGAGAAATTATTGAACAAGTCAATGTTAAATCATTTATCACAATGGTATGTAACTTATATATTTTATTAGTTCTCTTCTAATTTAGAGTTTGATTGATCATATTTTAAAAATAAAGTATTTGAATTTCTAGTTTAATGGACAAAATTTCTATACAAAGGTATTTGAAAGTCGGTCGAAAAACTAATACAATTTCTCATTTGAGGATTGTGGACTTTGTTTATTTAAACTATGTAGCTTTTGACGATCATGTTAATTTAGATTAGAAAACTAATATATATGCTTAGTTTATAAACTCTATGGATATGATCATGATCAAATTATTATGTTAAGTAGTTCTATTATGTTGATTTACTCATCATATACTTACTTTTATATTATGGACTATGATTATATTGTTAAGTTTGTAATTTTTAGTTTCTGTTAGTATATAAATTTATATTTATACTCTATTTTATTTGAAATATTTGGTGTATATAATTGATTTGGATTATATTATGAAATTCTAAGGGTTATAGATAAATATATCAAAAATGCCCCTAAAAATTATGTACCACTGTACTTACAAAGTGTCCTAAAAACTAATATCCATTAGAATACCAAGCACGTTGATAGAGTTTAAAAAGTGCCTTGATAGGTGATGAAGAGGATATTTACCTCCAAATCAAGTATGTTTCGAGTTCAAATAGTTGTGTATTTTCAAGTATTTTAGTTAGTTTGATGTGTTTTTATTTGTTTTTATAGTTCTTATAAATAAATGAGCATTAAGGTGAATTTGTTCCTAAAAATGGGTTTTTCAAATCTTTTGATTGAAGTTGGATCCGAAACAGATGCAATGCAATAAAAATGAGATAAATCGGAGTTAAAATGGAGAAATGACACAACTAGGAGAAGATAAAGATAGTGCCCAACAGCATACAACAGGGCACACAACCGCACCCCTGAGAAGCACCAATATGCCATTATGTAGAAAGAGGCGTACAACTATGTCCTTGGGCGGTGCACCCATACACCTCCCCCATTACTTGGAGGCATAGGTGTGCCCCTGACATATCTTGAATGCATTTTTGAGCTATTTTAATGAGTTTTGATGGCTCAGTTTGCTCGTTTCTCATAATCCAATAATAGAGACTCATTTATCCTTAAGTGGTGCTTAAATTTGACCTATAATAAAGCTTAAAAGGGGATAGAGGTACAAATTTTAGGTGTGGAGAATTGGAGAGAAAAACACACTAAATTAAAAGGTTTAAAAAGCCCATTTTTAAGCACAAATTTATCTTGATTCTCATTTATTTCCAACGATTAAATATTTCATTTATCAAAAGTTTCGACACTGTTAATAGGGATTGGCTTATTTAAATTGTTGTTAATACCGGGAGTAAGTAAATTGATTTTAATTTAGGCATTTATTTTTCTTTTTCATTTTTAATCTTTATTTTCATTATATTTGTTATGTGAGGAACTTAGAGATGGTTAATCAATAAATCATCTTGAGATTTTTTTTAACAAGACTCAGAGCTAATTCATTATGCATAGTGAAGATAGAAAGAGTGACTTACATCATTTCCTAATCATAATTTCTCCCGAGAGTGTCAACTATAAAACTTCCTTAATAATTTGTGCACCGAGACAAAAATGTGGCTAGAAATAGGAGTTAGTACCACCGATTTCTACCAACTATCTATAGATAAAGCCAATTAGATGTTCGAAGATATGACCGACTTTGACTATCAGAGTTGGAATTATCCACCAAGCTACCTCAGTTTGGCGGATTATTCCAACGTCTTGGTGCCATGGTTTGACATTCTGCATCATCAAGCAAAGTCTTCTCTCAGCTTTGAAGAGCTAGTTGTCCAATTTTTGAAAAAGACAAGGCTCCATGTAGAGAAGTTAGAGAGAATGGAGACGGTGGCAAGGGATACAGAAGATATATACAATTGTGAATGCCACTGAGAGAAGATGAGCATAAGCGAAAGGATCTTTGGGTTGTTCAGTAATGACTCCTTAAGTCAGGAGGAGGTTTAAGATGATACTTGCGAATCTCAACCTTATGAAATCGAAGTAATTATGCCACCAATTGTCAAAACTCATATCAATGACAATCCAATGTGGCCAAACCCTCCTCCACTATCTATAGCACTATTTTTAGAAATCCACTATACACATATATCAGAGCCATTTCAAGTTGAGTGTACATGCTGAATATTTTCATATGTTGCCAAGCTTGAGGGTGTTCAAAACTAAGACTCATATGATGTGTTGTATGACACATAATATAGGTGGAAGCCACTCTTTGACGAGCTTCTAAGTTATACATAGTTGATCTTAGGGACGTAAGGTATGGAGTGAAGTCTCACTAACCCGAGCTAAAGTCACGATGTCAAGAGCATCTTCTTCACCAACCGCATTAGGAGGTGAGAATTTTTTACTTTCTAGGTATGTAAATCTAATCTTTGATAATCCAATTGCAATCACTATTGAATTTTTTATATTTGTTGAATACTCAAAAATTCATAACTTTTTTTTTACTTAGCCAAATCACTCAAAGTTTATCTTGTTTGGATCCTAAAATCAATAAGTTTTATTCCTTATGAAAGTTATCATTAGAGTTCATAAATCATTAATAGATAAATCAAAACCCTAACCGTGACTTGAAATTCTAGTCTCCCAAAATCTAATTAGTATATATGGATTCAATAGATTAGAGTTAATGATCTTAAAATTAAATGAAATTAAATCATCTTCTTGCTTCTTTTTCTTCTCCAAAAGTATAAAGTCATCTCTTTGCATTTCTCGTAAAGAGTACTTATAAAACTAAACAGATTATTAGATCTTAAAGATTCTTAAAGAGTCTATTATTGAATTACTAATATAACCTTGGTAAATACTATTAATTAAGTTCTTTTTAGTCTTTTATTTTATTGTTATATTAATTATCTAATATAAATAAATATTCCCTCTTTTAATATGGGTTGTTATTTCACCTCTTTTTTTTTTCTTCGTACCAAACAACCTAATTTTATTTTCTTAACTATTTTTTCTCCTAGCTTTTCTTTCCTCCCTTTTTCCCTCTACCAAACATATAAAATGGGAGAAAAGGAAAAAAAAATATGAAGGGCAGAAAATGTGGAGAATAAAATGGAAAATATTTTTCTTTATAGGGTGTTTGGTGTCACAACCTAAAACCCGGGCTAGTGGCAGAAGAGGAATTTCACAAAGGTGGGAAATTCCTTAATTTATTTGAAAAGTGTCAAAAGTTCTAGTTGTTATAAAAATAGTCCATTTAAATAAAATAATCAGAATTCCATCCCGTGAACCACTCCCACAGTTCGTATACACAACAAACATAAATTGAATAATTACTTAAAAACATGAAATTAATTACAAAACCCAGCATCATCATCATCCACCAAAAAGTCAAACACCAGAATGGTATACATAAGTTTGCAGATAAAATAGAAAGCAGTAATCTTGGTTCAATGCTAACACAAAATCCAAATAGTCCAAAGACTACGACAACAAACTTCTAGTATTACCAAGAGACGAACTGCAATCAGGATGACCACTAACTCCTCTTGATCACTAAGATCGCACTAAACACTACCTGAGGAGGAAGGTAGGGGGGTGAGCATACAATGCCCAGTAGGAAAATAGTTACCTCAGGGAAAAATAGTTCAGTAATGGGAATCTCCTGCATGGTTAGTTCAAATCTAAAATATACACACATGTATATATATATAATCCAGACCGGGAGCCAATATATATATAACAGTGTAATCAAAACCATCACTCCATATGCACATGACACAAATCAACCCATACCCATGAGCTCACATCCTCTCATCTGTGAAAACCCAGGATGATGACACTAAGTGTACCTAACAGCCTGTCTGATACCTAAGCCTATACCCGGAGGGGACACCCATGTGTCGCCTACCAAACCTGGAGGGGCAACCGAATTGCCTACACCTGCCAGATGGGGAGGTAATCAGAAGTAACAAGCCCTTGTGCGAGTTTGCGGACTTTCACTGACGGTGGGGTATGCAGCGCCACACTGTAAAACCCACGATGCTAACACGGTGCTCATGTATGATCCTATGACACGTGCAATACAGAACTGAAGTGTAAAAACTACTGTACTCTGGTTTTTCAGTAAAACATGCATAATAGGGTTTTATAGAAAAACGGGCAGCATAACGGCCCTATTTTTGATATACCCAAAATAACCTGTACACAGCAAATTCGCATAGCAGTACAGTATATATCGTATAACCATATTCCATCACATATAATTCAAATCATTAAAAACACACTTGTTCTTATATGCTGCAGAAAATAAGTTTTAACTCAAAAACGGTATAAAACGAAGGTAACTAAACTCCTACCTCAACAGAATAGTGGCACCACGCTATTGAGTCCTTAAGGTGTCATTGACGATCGCCGGGAGGGTCGGGAACCAATTCCAAGCCCTCGATCATCCTCGTGCGAAAAACTAACTTTCGCACCGGAGCTTCAATTCCACAAACGGACCTCTTCACTGAATTCCTACCATCCAAAATAGCTAGGTTAGACATATAACTTGTCCAATTTGGGTCCAGGTTCACACCGGACCGGTGGCACGCAAAACAAGACAAAATCTCGACCGTCTGATCTCGATTTTTGTGCCGATCACCAAACTACACAATATATATTTCAAACTTCTCCATTTTCTGAGTACATTCCAAAAATGTAGTCAAAAACATAATCCAACGGCCGGATCGAGAACAACAACCATAAACTCGAAATGACCAAAAATGGCAACTTTCAATCTGGGCAAAATGGAGTTGAGATATATATACCTTGATGATTCTTGCGACGATATGAATCCAACGGGATCGGTTTGAGGCCGAAAGGTGGCCGGAATCGTCGCCGGTGACGGAAAAACGAAAAAGCTCAAATCGGCTTCTATGGC
>JXTB01000418.1:2290-79551 GCA_002914805.1 Parasponia andersonii
TCAAAAACACATGTTTGTCCACCAAGCATCATGTCAAAGTTTTTCTTTCCACTTGTAAATTTGTGGACAATTTTAGTTAAGTCAAAAATTTTGTCATTTAAGGAAGTGTTTTCTTTTGACAAAATATCACAACTACTACAAGGTAATTTTACTTCTTTTTCTTTGGTAAACTTTTCAACTATTTTTGACAAATTAAGAATTTCCTTTTTAAGAGCATTGTTCTTGAAAATGAGTTTTTCATAGTTTTTGTGTAAATCATTGAAATCACTCAACAAGTTTTCATATGATAAATCACTATCACTATCACTAAACTCACTACGAGTATCACAAACATCATGAAATTTACTTTTAGGTTCAAGTGAGCTTACCTCATTTTCTATTGCCATGAAGCACATATTAGCAATTTCTTCTTGTTTTTCTCCATTAGACTCTTCTTCTTCACTATCATCCCAAGTTGTCTTCATTGCCTTCTTCTTTATTTTTCTTCACAAAGGACATTCGTTCTTCATATGTCCCGACTTCTTACATTCAAAGCAGGTGATGGGATCATCTTTCATTTTCTTCTCTCGAAAGTCATTGCCTTTGATGTTTTTCTTGAAGTTCTTCTTTTTGAAATTTAAGTACTTCTTGTATCTTTTAGTAAGTAAGGCAATGTCTTCTAGCTCACTATCCGCGAATTCTTCTTCTTCCTCATTGCTTTCTTATAGGGCAGCTTTAAGAGCGATTCCTTTCTTTTTCTTTTCTTCTCCTTCATCTTCATTAGTTTCTTTCATAAGAATTTCATGGGTCACGAGGGAACCCATAAGTTCTTCTAGATTAAGTTTGCTAAGGTCCTTTACTTCTTGAATAGCTACCACCTTGCTTCTATATGCTCGAGGGAGGCTTCTAAGAACCTTACTCACCAACTCACCATTTGGAAAGATTTTCACTAAAGCACCAAGAGAGTTAATGATTGAGGTAAATCTAGTAAACATTTGAGAAATAGATTCATCTTTTTCTATTTTGAATAACTCATAGTTTCTTGTGAAAATATTAATTCTAGTTTCCTTCATGGAATTAGTTCCTTGATATGATACTTCAAGCATATTCCACAATTCATGAGCATCCTTAGCTTTTTCAACAATATTGTATACGTTCCTATCTAGACCACACATAAGAATGTTTCTAGCTTTTCCATTTTTGGTAAAGGATATTTTATCTTTTTCATTATATTCCTCAATATCTTTTTCTACTTCAACTCCATTAACAATCTTTGTCATTTTTAATGGACCTTTAATAACAATATACTATAAATCAAAATCTATGGATCTAAGATATGTATCCATACGACTTCTCCAATAGTTGAAATCATTTCCATTAAAGAAAAGTGGTTTAGAAGGTGACAACCCCTCATATTGAAAAGAAAAGTTGTTTGAATTAGCCATCTTAAAAACGGTTAAGTTTTTAGAAAATTGAGCACCAAGCTCTGACACCAATTGTTGTCCTAAGAATAGCTAACACAAGAGGGGGGTGAATTGGGTTTTTAAGACTTTTTCAAAGATTTTAATTAAAGTAATAAGATTGAGTAAATAATAAATAAGACAAGTAAAAATAGCGAACAAATAAGCACAATACCAAAGTAAATAAATTAAAGAGATAGGGATAGAGAGATACAAACATTATTTTTACGAGGTTCGACAAACACGACGGTTTACCTACGTCTTCGGCTCTTCGTAACTTGCTTAGGGCTTTCCATTATCGGATCAAAATTATGGGCTTGATCGACCCTTTGTGTAATCCAGAGTGATTTCTTTTTAGGCACACCCACGCCTTTACAATAGTCTTGAATTCGGCTCTATTACGCCTAACCACGGATTGTTTAGAATCCGGTGTCAACTTCACTTATACCGGGTTGTTTATGACTCCGGAGCCAACCTCACCTCTCAATAATGTTTTTAAGAAATACAAGTGAATACTCACTCAAAAAATCACCTTTCAAAGAAATAATACAATATAAGCTTAGGTAATTTGAGAACAATGCGCAAATGATGCTTTAAGAATAACTCAAATATATTTGAAAGTTATAGATGAGTAAAAGAGAGCTTTTACACTTAGAAACTGATTGGGTATCAATATAGGTTCGCATTCTATCTATTTAAGTCATCAAACTTGGCTCTATTTAAAGGCATCTTCAAAAACTAGCTGTTTTCGACAGTTGGTATCTTGCTGCCAGAATTTTGGTCGATCAAAAATATTTTTGGTCGACAAAAAAACTAGCCGTTGGAGTCCTGAATGCCAGTTCAGCTCCAACGGCCATTTTTGGCCTTCATTTTTGGTCGACCNGGCTCTATTTAAAGGCATCTTCAAAAACTAGCTGTTTTCGACCGTTGGTATCTTGCTGCCAGAATTTTGGTCGATCAAAAATATTTTTGGTCGACAAAAAAACTAGCCGTTGGAGTACTGAATGCCAGTTCAGCTCCAACGGCCATTTTTGGCCTTCATTTTGGTCGACCAAGCTTGGTCGACCAAAATTAGTCAGAAACAAAGGGTATTTTGTTTCTTTGAACTAATTTGATCGTTTTTAAAACTTCATTTTATCAAAACATTTTTAACTTTAAGAAAATATACTTTTGAGAATATTTGGACTAGATTTGAAAAGATATTTATTTTCAAACAATCAATGGATTTAAAGTTTAGCTAATTCTTTGAAGATCCGTTTGAAAAATCATTTGAAAGATTTTTGAGCCATATCAAATAGAATATTTTGTGCAATGCAATAAATCAAGTACAAAGTTAGGAAATAAATTTTAACATATTTAGACTTGGTCTAGAATCTTGATTCTTCACATTCATCTTCATCCTTCGAGGTTTATCAATGATGCTCTATTCTTGAGAACTTCATTTCTTGAGTTTTATCAATTTCTTTTCCAACTTCATAACTACAAACTCAAGCCAATTATTAGTAATTAAATCACATGTTTGTTATTATCAAAATAAGATAAGATTGAAAGCCGCATAGGTCAATACACTCACTATCTATGATCTCAGTCCTAGGTTCGAGTCACATCAGGGGCATTGAAAGCCGCATAGGTCAATACACTCACTATCTATGATCTCAGTCCTAGGTTCGAGTCACATCAGGGGCAGGCGTCAAAACCTATTATCTCTAATAGGGTGAAAAGTAGGTAATAGTATTTATTTTCCTTTAATTTATAACAAGTGGAGATCATTAGTTAAGTCCTATTTTTTTTATAAAAAAAAATAAAGACTTATTGATAATATTTATGTTTGGTACGATTTCAATGCCTATTTTTGTTTTTACTTAATGAGTGGATACATTTAATGAAATGGAAAATGACCTACACTAATAAGTTAATTCTACTCATATATTCTTATTATTATTTAAATTCCAATTCATTTAAAGAAACTCATTTACTTCCATTTTAATTCCACTCCTTGTAGAGACTGAGTTTGTGAAATCATTTTTTTTAAATAGTGGAACGGAATAAAAATGTTTAATCTTAATTTATATCCAACACTTCTTTTCTCCTTTTATGTTTCTTTTTGCCTTTTAACATTGATTTAAATTTAGTCTAATTTATTAAGTACAATTTTTTTTATTTAAAATCCGTTACATTTTTTAGTGTCAAAAATTTTATTATCAGTAAATATTAATTTAGTAATCAAATTTTGTTCCATTTTAATTGGCAGTATTGATTTAACTATTTTAATATGAACTACGTGTATTTCTTCAATTTAACTACTATTTTTTTTGGGCGTTTTATGAAGGAGGTGAACGTTTTTACTTAAAAAAGAAAAAAAGAATTTGTTAACTTTAATATGAATCAAAATTTACTCGAGCACTTTATTTATTTACACAGAGAAGAATCAAAATTAATGAAATTGGAAATTTGGAATGGGAAAATATAATGGGAATTGGAACACTAGTAATTAATAAGTGAAATGAAAAAACAAAAAAGAAAATCTAACTCGTAACAAACAAGTTATCCATTGTGCAGAATATTATAAGCTTCTAGATTTATAAGCACTGAGTATAGAAGATTTTATTTTTTTAGTGTACTTCCTCGTCTCGTAATAGCTATCAGATAACAATTTAACCATCTGAATTAGTATACTCATTAATGGATAAATAGTGCGATATCCATGAAAAAATAAAAAGAAATAAAACACATATATAATTTTATTTTTCCGAGTAAACTAAATTATGGAGATTTTGCCAAACGCATGTCAAGGACATTTTCACACTTTATTTCACATATTCTGATCATCGCATAGAACGTCAAGCTACTTGGTATTTGTTTAGTATTTTATTTTCGTGTGCAGTCTTTGTTTTTTTTTTTTTTTGAGAGGACTCACTTGTTTAGTATTTCTTTTGGTGAGCAGTCCTTTTCACTTCTTTATTTTGTATATATATATTTGAGAAATTATCATTTTTATACCCTGTATTTTGACACTTTGTTCAATTTATACATTCTGTTTTGGTTATTATCAATATTAACCCTTAAATTTAATATTTATTATAAATTTATACCTTAACACTAATTTAGAACAATTAATTTAGCAAGATGATTTAATAAACTTATTCTCGGATTAATTTTTATATGGTTTATTTTCAATTTTTTAAACGGCAACTTAGTAAATTAACTGTTCTAAATTGGTGTCAGGGTATAAATTTGTAACAGATTTCAAATCTAAGGGTTAATGTTGATAATAACCAAAACAGAAGGTATAATTTGAACAAAGTATCAAAATATATGGTATAAAAATAAAAATATCCTTATATATTTTTATTTTCCTTCTTTGGACCGTGTGTTTAACTTCACACACCTATGGTGAATTTGTGATTTTTTTAAAGCGATCCCCGTGTATGTGTTAAATGTTAAAGATTTTGTATAATTTTTTTTTCTTATGAACTCTCAAAATAAATATCTATAGTGTAATTTCTTTTTAACGACCTTTTGACCAAATTTTAATTACAAAAAAATAATAATATTTTTCATTAAAATTATATTAATTTTTATCATTCTTTTTAATTTTAAAGATATTATTATTTTTTATTAGTTAAAATTATTCATAAAATTAATTCAAAATATTAATTTTCAGAAATTTTTAACCTTAAAGATATTATTTTATAGAATTCAAACTCTAAAATTTAAATTAGTGAATACTAAATCTCAGATATATTTTTGCACTTTACCGTTGCCGTTATTGTTTTAAAGTTCAAGGCCCACCCACGAAAATGGTTGAACCTGATTAGTTAGGCCTTCAAATGATGGACTCCTTTTATCACATGGTCACTGTCATTCGCCTAAAACACATAACTAAGTATAACCCGAGAAAAGAAAAATAAAAATCAATAACAATTCCTTATTTTTTTTAAGGGAAATTATCATTTTATACCTGTATTTTGACACTTTGTTCAGTTTATACTTTCTGTTTCAATTATTATCAATATTGACCCTTAGATTTTATATTTATTATAAATTTATACCTTAACATCAATTTAGAGCAGTTAATTTATCAAGATGATTTAATAAACTTATTCTCGGATCAGTTTTTATATAGTTTATTTTCAATTTTTTAAACGGCAACTTAGTAAATTAACTACTCTAAATTAGTGTCATAGTATAAATTTGTAACAGATTTCAAATCTAGGGATCAATATTGATAATAACAAAAACAGAAGATATAAACTGAATAAAATATCAAAATACAGGGTATAAAAATGATAATATCCTTAAAAATATTGACTTAAACACGTCAAACTCGTGCCGGACATATTCCGAACATTTTATTGCAAAATACTTAACAAATAAAGATTATAAAATAACTAAAATACAAAAATGGATACTCAAAATTATACTCACATAAATGCATTGATATATAAGAAAATATTATTTGTGAATTGAGGATATCACATAAATACTTATTTATTAAAAAAAGAGAAAAATACAAGGACATGAGGCAAAGAATAAAGCTTTCATTTTTTTTTTTAATTGTGAAAGAGAATTTAAATCCTTGAGGACTTAAAAAAAAGAAAATAAAAAAAAAATACAAGGACATGGACAAAGAATAAAGCTTTAGTGGGGCAAACAATGGACCATTAGACAAGGGAATGTGTTTATATAACTAAACTAGGACAAAAGGATCCAAGGTGACAGTCGTGTATATATATATATAAATCGATAATTCAGTAGTTTTTTTTTTTTAGTTATATATAGATGTTTTTTCTAGCCGTCGGATTATCATTTAATAGTGATCCAATGACTATAATGATGTGTATAAAAAAATGTGTATCATTAATGTTATTTCTTTTTTTTTATTTTTTAATATAAATCAATGTGCATGATAAATTTTAATTCACTAAAATAATACTTATGTAAAAACCCAATTTTTTTAGGGGTAGAATAGTCATTTGACCATCTTTTAAAAAAATATATATATATTTCTTCTCTTCTTCTTCTTCTCTCTCGTCCGACCCCCCCTCACTTTTTCGCTCTTTCACTCTCTGCCTCTCGTCTTTCTCTCACACACGGCCGAAAGGGAACAACAGCCGCTGGCCACTGAGAAGCTCGCCACCACCCGCCGTAGAAGCTTGCCGCCGAGACAAGGCCACTACCGGAGCAACGTAGCCATTCGTCGCTCATATCGTTGGAAAAACACGAAGCTCAGCCACGGCTCCATCACACACCGGCGGCGATTCTGACGACGAAAAGTCACGAAATCAGTGGCATTCGAATCCTCTCGTCGTGGGCTTTCTCCAGATATATATATATCACGATCCCATTTTGCCCGGTTTGAAAGTTGCTATTTTGGAGTATTTTGAGTTTTGAATTTTAGTTTTCAATCCGACTGTTAGATTTCGTTTTTGTTGTCATTTTTGGAATGTACTCGGAAAATGGAGAAGTTTGATATATATATATATATTGTGTCGTTTGGTGATCGACACGAAAATTAAGATCGGACGATCGAGATTTTACCTCGTTTTGCGTGCCACCGGTCTGGTGTAGGCTCGGACCCAAATTGGACAAGTCATATGTCTAACCTAGCTATTTTGGGTGCTAGGAATTCAGTGAAGAGGTCCATTTGTGGAATTGAAGCTCTGATGAGAAGTTGGTTTTTCGCAAGAGGACGATCGAGGGCGTGGGTTTAGTTCCCGACCCTCCGAGTGATCGTCCAATAGCACAATGAGCATCCAATAGAGTGGTATCACTATTCTAGTGAGGTAGAGATTCAGTTACCTCTATTTTACATCATTTTGAATAAAACTTATTTTCTGCAACATATGAGAACAAATGTGATTTTTGAACTTTTAAATATCTGTGATGGAATTGAATGGTATGATTTATATATTAGATTGCTCTGAGAATTTTCTGAGTGCAAGTTATTTTTGGGTATGTTAAAATAGGGCCGTTATCTGCCCATTTTTCTACAAAATTTAATGAATTATTTTATTAAAAACCAGAGCATCATTTGAACTTAATTTACTGCATGGCTACTTTTACACATCATTTCAGAGTACACGTGTCATAGGATCACACATGAGTTCTAGGTTAGCATTATGGGGTTTTTACAGTGTGGCGCTGCAGCCCTACTGACAATAAGAGTCCGTGAACCCGCACAGGGTATTTCTTCTGATTACCTCCCCATTTGGCAGGCGTAGGCAATGCGGTTGCCTCTCCAGGTTTGGTAGGCGATACACGAGTATCCCCTCCGGTTATGGGCTAGGTGTCAGGCAGGCTGTATGGCACACGTAGTGCCAACATCCTGGTTTCCATTGATGAGAGGTGGTGAACTCATGTGTATGGGTGGATTTGTGTCATGTGTTTGTGGACTGATTAGTTTTGGGATATTAAGTTTTCCGTATCTCTATATTTATGTATGTGCATATAGACTCTCAGTTTTGGATATTTTATGAATATTTTTACATATGGTTTTGCAAAGTTATTTTAGATTAAACTAACCATGTAGAGGTTTTTCATCACTAAAAAGGTTTTAAATGAGGTAACAGCTTTCTTACTGAGCTTTCGATCTCACCCCTTCTCTTTTCCCCTCTCCCTTTCAAGTGATCACTCATTTGAGTCAGTTGTATCGATGGCTAGGCAAGTCGCTTGGCTTAGGCTCGTGGTCTTATTCCTCCTTGGGTTGGTACTTTTCTTTGTCTCACTTTTTCTCCATATCTAACTGTTTAGCCAAGTTCATTGAGTCTACTAAGTGAATGCCTGAAGATGTATTTACTATTATTTGAGGATTTGGTATATATATATATATATATATATATATATATATATATATATATATATATATATGGGACCCTATAGTTCCCAAGGAGCATATTTTTAAAGTTTTAAGTGCTTAGAAATTTTGATTAATTCTGTAAATTAATTTTTGGACTTTCTGACTCAAAATTTATGAACTTTATTTTAATCAACGCAAAATTTTTTTATCAAATCAAGTTTTCGTACAAATTAACTATGTTTCATCAAATTTTAATTGGCCTATCTCTCTTAATAAGTTAAACTAAAGATGCATTCCCTTTTTATAGAATTTCTAATGAGTCAAGGACTAAAATGAAATATCCAAATACTGGATTGTCTCCGAATTTTGTAAAATTCTTTATATATATTAATTTATATTCAAAATTACTAAAAAGTCACGGTCTAGAATTTTGGGTTGTGACAACTATGTATAGATAAAAAAAAAAAAAAAAAAATACCTACTGAATTGGTGCTCTATATATACATATATAGAAAACATTTATTTATTTTTATAAATAAGGAAAATAGAAGCACAAACTTAATCATGTTTGTTCTTTGGTTTTTTTTAGTCTTTGTTTAGCAGATTTGTGTACTATTTCTTGATAAAATATATGAATGAAAAAATATACGATGTCAAAGACGACTAAAACTATATTATACATGTAAATTTTCTAAGGGAAAATTTGAGTAAAATACTAGTTTTCATCGAAAAGTATGAGTTTTGATAATTTTAGGAATGCAAAATGTGTCTCTTTCGTTTGCCAAATTGGATCATAGTTATTCCTTTGTCAAATTTGATCAAAATTATGTAGTGATATAACACTTTACCCTTATCAGACAGTTAAACTACCTTCTTAACCTGCAATCACACACTTTTGTTTTATAATTTTGAATTGTTTTTTTTAAAAACTGGTATTTGACATTTAAGTTATTTTGTTATAGCAATGGATATATTGACTACTATACCAAGGACATTATGGTTAATTTAAAATTAAATTTGACAAAAGCCAATGGAAATGTGAGAACAAATCATTTAACTCGATTGGACAAAATAAGATAACGCATTTTAATTTCTTACAAACACAAGGTTTTTTTGGTACCTTCGTATTTTTTTTTTCCTTCGAGGGTAAAATATGCGGTGTAAATATGCGGTGTACTTTTGTTCAGGGTTTGATAAGTCATCTAGTACATCGCTTGAGCTACATAAAGGAATCTCGTCAAACAACATTCAAACCATAATGAGCTAGGCGACAGCAACAATGTTAGAACGATTAACATATTAATTAGTCTAGTTCCTAAATATAAGATAAATATAACTGACATAAGCTCAATGTTTCCATTCTTAACGTGTCAAAATCTAATTGTGTCAAAAGAGAAAAAATGTTTTATGGTTTGTCTTTTTGGGGCTAGATGGAATACTAAAATTGTTACATAAAACAATGGGCATGAAAATTCATCAAAAACATGTCCAAATATATATATATATATATATATATATNTGTCCATCTGCCTCCATTTATCTTCTTTGGAGTGAACAATCAATTGAGCATTAAAATTTAGTGGGAATAAAAGAGATAAAAAAACAAACTGAGCGTTGAATTAATAAAAGCAGAAAGCTGTTAACACCATCAAAATCTCGAAATAAAATTTATGCACCTGAAAACCCATCAAAGCCCAATCTTGAAGAGCATGATGAAACCATCAAATCTAACCAGTAGATGAACCAAGCTCTCTGACCAAACCAAACCAAACCAAACCAAACCAAATGATTATACTTAATTCAGCTAATCGATATTCTACCATTATAATTGGATATGGAGCTCGGCTTCGATGGATATCCTCTTCCCTCAGATCTAAGCCGACCTTCACTCCAACAAGCCTTCCGCTAGTCTGCGGCTTTCTTCCAAGCTCTGAAATAATCGGCCGCAGACCGCGACATCTCTATCATCGCCAAGTTTGTTTTCGCCTCACCGACCTCTACCGTCTGCAAGAAGCTCGCCTTTGACCTGATCTCGTCAACATATCTCACAACAGATAAAGCCAGACGAACCCCCCCGAACACATCGAACGGAGAAACTAACAAAGCTCCGAACTTTAACCAACAAATGTGTACGAACACCTCAATCGATGCCTCGCTATGGAAATTGCTTAAATGTACAGTCGATCTGGGCAATTAACTAATTGTTTTGAAATAACTTGGACAAGATAAAGAAAATCGAGATCAGTAACGAGGAAGATGGAGGACGAAAAAGGAAGATATTAATCTTTTTTTTTTTTTTTTCATAATTTTATTAACTTTTAATTTAGTTTAAAGTTTAAATATAATTTGAATTATATATAACAATTAATTTCAAATTTATTTCGAAAGGGTATTCCGGTCAGTTAATACCTCTATATTAGTGTTTGATTGTTTGAGGGTAAATATTTGCGATCAATTTTACATCTTAAGTACAATATTGATAATAAGTAATATGCAGGTCTAATTGAATTAAAAGTCAAAATATAGAATATAAAAATGTTATTATCTCAAAAATATAATAGAAGATTTCAGTTTCTTAAAATAATAAAATTTTAATTATTTAAAATACATGTTTTTATCCGGAATAAGTCGAAACACGTGTAAAAAAAGAAGCAATAAGTGTGTACAACTAATAATTAATATCTGTATTTACAGGCTTTTATGTTACAAATGCTCGTATTGATCTTTTATAAAAATTAAATAATTGACCAAAACTAGAGAATATATATATATATATATATTTAGGGAGTAAATTTTTTTTTATCTATTTATAAATATTATTTTATTCAATAAAAATTCGTAATTTTTTATGATTAAAGTCTGAGAAAAAAATATTAAATAAATAATATATTATTATTATTTTTAAATTATTTAAATTATAGTCTAAAATATATATATGTTGTGCGGTCTAAAAACTAAATGATGGTCAATGCTAAAAAAAAAGAAAGTTAGCAATTAAGGAATGTGACAGGTCGCATGAGTAAGTCAAGTGCGACTTCTTCCGAGTAAGTCAAATGCGACTTCCCTCCGAATAAAGTGCGACCTTTTTTGAACAAGTTAAGTGTGACCAGAGCGAAAAGGAAACTAGACCGAGTTTCGTCAAACGCGTAATCTACAAAAAAAAGGGAAACAAAAGATTCTCTTTCAAGATCGACCAGTTGTTTCATTTAAGTTATTACCCAGTTATATTGTTACTCAAATTGTAATTTTTGATTATATACTTACCCATTTTCATAATCGGGAAACATTGAACTACCTTCACTTAGATAAGGGGAAGATCAATGTTGCTGTGGGGGATCTTTAGAGGAAAAAACTTAACTTAAGGACTCACTTTCTGAACACACTCTGTACCCTCTTGTAATCTTCTAGAAAATAGCGAATAGCAGTGGACGTAGGCTCATCTTTTTTGGAGCCGAACCACTATAAAATTCTTGTCTCTTTTACATACTTTGATTGATCAACCCTTTACACACACAAGCCACATCTTGCAATTTCTTAAATTCATTGTTGACAAAACCTCCGTCAACAATTGGCGCTAGAAGGAGGACTATTCCGGCAGAAAAGTTTGTCAATTCTGCTTCTTTCAACAATTGCAAACACCAGAAACAGTATCAAAAATACCGGAACTAGCCAAAATCATCCCCAAAGTACTGCTGTTGCACAGGTAGATCCAACTCAGGATCAGCCTGCCGTGACCGCACCGGAAAATATTGTCTAGAGACAAGATCGCATAGAGGAAGTACTGGTGAACCTTCAGCAAATTACAAGTCAGATTAATGACTCTCTACGACGACTTGCTGAGGGACAGATGCTAACTCCACCACAGCACAAACGTCCCAGAGAACGTCATGCTCAACAACCTGAGAAAGAAATTCAGATCCTAGAGACAGGGAGCCACGACCAGCATAAAGCCTAGCAGGAGCGTCATGGAGATCGCACTTCCAAGGGAAAAGGTAAGGTAACAGACTTGCCCCTGGAATCCAGAACTGAAAATTCAAGCACAAATCGTAATCGTCGACAACCTTCTTGGAGAGCGACCATCAATCATGATGGTCTATACAACGAGCAAAAACGACAATCGAGGAGTGTCTTTTAAAGGAATAATAGGGAATCTCGACAGAATCCTACTGACCTAAGATAACATCTAGAACAACGACGAAGTCAAGAACAATCAACATCGCATTTTAACGACCGAAGTCGACCTCGTCGCACTATTTCAATGGAAACCCCACAAAGGTCGCAGCAGACCCTACCTGACCTATTTGCTTTAAATCACGATAACAACCAAGGGCACCCCTAGCACCAGTAAAAGATAATATTCTCCCTCTCCCTCCGAATGTCGATATTCACAATTTGAGGATCGTATTAGATACATTTGCCGGCTAGGACGATGAGCTCGCTGATGGGTATCGTCAATCGCCATTTTGCGAGGAGGTTCGAACTGCTGTTTTACCTGCTGGATTCAAACTTCCCACCATAAATACTTTCGATGGGAAAACTGATCCGCAGGATCATATGAATCACTTCAACGACCTGATGGAACTACATCGTGTCGATGATCTCGCATATTGCAGGTGTTTTGTTGTAACTCTCACGGGAGCAGCAAAGAAGTGGTTCCGAGGACTCAAGTCTAGCTCAATCTCGTCCTGGCAACAACTCTAGACTGAATTCTTGAGGCAATTCCAGGCTGCGAAGAATTTCACTTTTCCACTGGTTAGTCAGTCTGCTATTCGGCAAGGTCTGGAGAAAACTCTACGATCTTATCTACGCTTTACCTCAGAATTGGCAAATGTCAACAGCCCACCTGAAAGAGGAGTTTTAACTCTAATGATGGCTGGGGTGTGACCAGAAACTAAACTCTGGGAAGATTTACTTGAGCAAGAATACAGAACCCTTGAAGACTTTTATCGTAGAGTTGGTCGGCATCTAAGGGTGGAATCTTCACGCGAAAATCTTTGTAAGGTCACAAAGGAAGGAAGGAAGGATGCTACTAAAGATGCGACCACAAACAACAACAATAATAAAAGGTCGAATAAAAGGAGTAATGAACAAACAACTGAAAAATAGCCCCAACAGAAAAGCAGGAGGTTCCAAAAGCTCCCATAAGGTTCAATAACTATACGATACTGAACGCACCCATAGATCATATTTATGCGGTCACGAACCAGCAGAAGAGGTATCATCAACCGAAACCGATGAAAAGAGATAGAGCGAAGCGTGACTCCAATAAGTTCTACCGGTATCACAATGACATTGGACACAATACTAATAACTGCTTCGCTTTGAAAGATGAAATCGAAAGATTAATTAAAGAAGGGTGGCTGTGGCAGTACACTAAACTAAACAATGAAAGGCGAGAAGAAGACCGACAGCGACCTCCAAAAATTCAACGCGAGCTACGAACTATTTTTGGAGGCCCGCACATCAGTGGAAACTCGAAGAGAGCGCAAGATATGTACGCACGAGAAGCGCGACAGTAACTATTAACTAATGTCATGCATCTCGAGCAGCGATCACGAAAGCTTCAACGGGTACTGGATATGGATATTACCTTTACAGAGCAGGATGCCAGGGAGGTCCATTACCCGCACAATGATGTGTTGGTCATAAAGATCAACTATGGAAGCATGCAGCTATGGCGAGTATTGGTTGATAATGGTAGCGCTATCGACATCCTGTACTATGATGCCTTCAAAAAGATGGTCTTGAGTGAAAACAACCTGAAGCCCGCTGTCACTCCACTCTATAGATTTACTGGTAACAGTATAATGCCCAAGGGCATGATTGAGTTAATGGTCAACGTTAGAACCTATCCTAGGGTTTCGACGGTAATGTCCCAATTCTTAATTGTGGATTGCCCCCCTACATTTAATGCTATATTAGGAAGACCGACACTGAGGAAACTTCGAGCAGTAACTTCGATCTATCCTCTTGCTATGAAATTCCCAACTCAACAAGGAGTAGGCGAGGTGCGTGGCAACCAATATGATGCGAGAACTTGTTATAATAACTCAATAAAGCTCGCAATAAAAGATATGACACCTCGCACAATGATGGTCCAGCTACAAGGAGAAGCATCAAGGAAAGCATCAGAAGCGTCAGGCGAAGCATCATGCGGAATGTCAATCGATGATCTCGACCCTTGAGAAATTGATGGTGAGGTTAAAACTGGACCGATAGAAGACTTGGAAGATTTGCTAAACGATAGGTCTTCGAAAGTTCTTAAAATCGGAGCGAAGCTTCAAGAACCCGTGCGAGCTTTATTAATCACTTTTCTGAAATCAAACCTGGATATCTTTGCATGGCAACATTCAGATATGGTAGGAATTGATTCGAATATCATGTGTCACCGCCTCAATATAGATACGATAAAGAAGCCTGTGCGGCAAAAAAGAAGAGCTATGAATCTAGAACGTTACGTCGTATTGAAAGAAGAAGTAGAGAAGCTGCTCGAGATTGGATTCATTAGGGAATCTTTCTATCCTAACTAGCTTGCAAACCCAGTTTTAGTAAAGAAACCCAACGGGAAGTGGAGAACTTGTATTGATTTCACCGACCTCAATAAGGCGTGCCTGAAGGACAGTTTTCCCCTTCCAAGAATCGACCAACTCATAGATGCGATGTCGGGACATGAACTGTTAAGTTTTATGGACACATATTCTGGGTATTATCAAATCCCCATGTACGAGCCTGATGAGGAGCATACTTCGTTCATCATTGATCGAGGGTTTTACTGTTACAAGAAGATGCCTTTTGGACTCATCAACACAGGAACGACTTATCAGCGTCTTGTCAATATGATGTTTGCAAAGCAAATTGGCAAGACAATAGAAGTATATGTTGATGACATGTTGGTAAAATTGAAGGGAGCTGAAGATCACATCAAGTATCTTGATGAGATGTTCAACATTTTTCGAAAATATCAGATGAGGCTAAACCCCCAGAAGTGCGCATTCGGGGTAGGATCTGGAAAATTTCTGGGGTTCATGGTCAACTAGCGAGGAATCGAAGTTAATCCCCAGAAGATACAAGCACTAATCGATATGCAATCCCCCCGCAAACCCAAAGACGTTCAAAGCCTAGCGTGAAGAGTGGCTGCATTAAGTCGATTTGTATCCAGGTCAATAGATAAGTGCCAACCATTATTTGAAGTACTAAAGGGTTCGAAGAGGTTCAAGTGGACGGAAGAATGTGAGCAGGCAGTTCGAGAATTGAAAGCACACTTAGGTTTTCCTCCACTCTTGTCGAAGCCAAACCCGGGGGAAGAATTGTATTTATACCTCGCTATTTCCAAATATGCGACAAGTGCTGCGTTAATTTGAGAAGAAGAAAAGATACAGCGACCGGTATATTATGTAAGTAAAAGATTACTCGGTGCCGAAGCAAGATATCCAGAGATTGAGAAGTTGGCATTAGCACTCATCGTCACATCCAGGAAGTTTCGACCTTATTTTCATGTGCACTCCATCAAAGTTTTCACGAATTTTCCATTAAAGCAGGTTTAGCAAAAACCTGAAGCTTCAGGATGACTACTTAAGTGGGCAATTGAGTTGAGTCAGTTTGACATCAATTTTTAACCCCGCACTGCGATTAAAAGGCAAGCTCTCACAGATTTCATTGCATAATTCACATATGATGTTAATGTTCCCATAGAAGTTTTCAAAAAACCCACTACAGATTTATCAAAATTGTGGAAACTTTACGTTGATGGATCGTCGAATGAGAATAGAGCCGGTACGAGCTTAGTACTAATCAGTCCTAAAGGGCACAGTATTTATTGTGCACTTCGCTTCAACTTTTCAACATCAAATAATGAGGTAGAATATGAAGCACTGATAGCTGAGCTAAAGCTCGCACGAGAAATTAAGGTCGAAATGATTGAGGTATACAACGATTCTCAGCTGGTCGTTTGTCAAATAATCGGCGATTATCAAGCAAGAGGAGAAAAAATGAGGGCTTATTTAAAGGAGGTATGAAGACTCTTCTCGACATTTATTGCCTATAACATTCAACTTCTTCCTCGCATTATAAATACTCCGGTAAATGTTCTAGCTAAGCTCGCTTTAGCAAAAGATGTCGAATTACTAAAGCTAGTCCCTGTCGAAGTTCTCACAAAACCAAGTATCGAAGTAGAACCCCAAATAACCATGTCCGTTGACAAGAAACCATTATGGATAGATCCTATAACGGAGTATATACAAAATGGCGACCTCCTTAAAAACAAAGACGATGCAAAACGACTTCGAATGAAGGCAGCTCCCTATGTCATCTATGACGAGAAGCTTTATCGAAGAAGTTTTAGTTCATCGCTGTTATTATGTGTCGATGAAGAAAAAGAACACTACATTATGAGGGAAATTCACGAAGGAATAAGTGGAAACCATTTTGGGGGGCAGACACTTGTGAATAAAGTTCTAAGACAAGGGTATTTTTGGCCAACTATGAAAAAGGATACAATGGAATTTGCTAAGAGGTGTGACAAATATCAACGATTTGCAATTATTCCTAGAATGCCACTTGTTCCTTTAACTCCAATGACCAGTCCATGGCCATTTGCAGTGCGGGGAATTGATATTATCGGAATGCTTCTATTGGCGCGAGGTGGATTAAAATATGCAGTAGTCGTAGTTAATTATTTTACTAAGTGGACAGAAGCTAAAGCCTTGAGTACCATTTCTGCAAAGAAAATGATAGATTTTGTTTACAAATCTATAATCTGCCGTTATGGTATACCGCATACCATAATTTCTGATAATAGGAAACAATTTGACTGCGATGAGTTCCGTAACTTCTGCAAGAACTTAGGCATCAAGAAGAATTTCTCTGCTGTTGTTCATCAACAAGCCAATGGACAGGTCGAGGCTATAAACAAGATACTTAAACAAAACATTAAGACAAAGCTAGAAGAGCCCAAAAGAGCTTGGCCAGAAGTACTCCCTGAAGTATTATGGGCTTATCACACCACTCAACGAACCACTACTGGAGAGAGTCTATTCTCTTTAGCTTATGGATACAAAGCAATGGTACCAGTAGAAATTGTTGCGAGCTCTCTACGATGATCTACCTATAAGCAAGATCAGAATAGCGCGCTGATGAGGATTGAGCTAGATCTTTTAAAAGAAAGGCGCGAGCAGTCTCAGCTTCGGATCGCATTATATTAACAGCGCACGGCTCGATATTATAACTCTAAAGTTAGAAGCCGAGAGTTTGAAGTTGGTGATCTAGTTCTTTGACAGGTTCTACCTAATAATAAAGAACACGTTGCTAGTGCATTTGGACCCTCTTGGGAAGGACCATATGTTATTGATGCCGTCATTTGACCTGGGGCATATAAGTTAGCTTGCACTGGTGGACAAAAGATCAAGCATGCTTGGAATGCAGAACAACTTCGTCGCTATTATCAATAAATCTTCATATATATCTTCATGTATTCGTCATTCATCAATAAAGATATCTACTTATATTCGTCATTCGTTGATCGTCATTCGTTGTTCGTTATTCGTTATTCGTCATTCGTTATTTGTCATCATCAATAAGGGTGTCTCCTCATCGATCATTCGATTTGGTCCACCTTTTATAGTTTTATGGCAGTCTTCGAACACCATAAAACTCAGGGGGCAGTGGGATCAGAATATTATCTCCTACTTGTTTCCTAAGAGACTATGCAATACGTCCATTTAGAGGGGTCGGAATTTTAGATCGCCGAAATTTCTAAAATTTCTTAAAATCTTAGGATTTTCTCCTCGCTTCATGCCATAACATATCGTATTACACAATTTCCATCCTCGAACAACAAAGTAACTAAGCAAAACGTTCATTGTTCGATGTGATATATTACTATATTACATTTTGTCATGGAACTTTTGAAAAACAGTATTGAGTTCGCATCACTCATACTTGCTATCTTCTTAAGCGATCTAACCTATCTTAACACTTAAAACCCATTTTAAGTGTTGGATTCGAATCGCAATAGTGTACCGATCAGTCACCTAGTGATTGACTACTTGGTTAAATTATGTATCTTTATATTACAATATAATGTTTTAATTATTTTGCAAGAATAAACGTCTAATAAAGAAAGCATTCATTCATTGATAAAGGCTCGCACCTATATACAAGCAAAATATTACAAAAAATAAGGGATAAAGCCCGCATTGTTCTGAAATTAAAAAAGAAAAAAAGAAATTATATAGATGTGCTCGCTTCGCCATCTTCAGTCTTGGCAGCCTCTACTTGCCTCCAACTTTGGACAAGCTCGACTATATCTTCACTAAGGACGGAAAAGTTGAAATCTAATTGCTTGCAGAAGATATTATATATTATGGTTGACGAGGCGATGTCACTAGCTTTTTCTTCGAGCTCCTTGCCTTCGGTGGCTTTGAACTCTTCTATAGCCTTGTGAGCCGCTTTTGTCGTTGCCTTCTCTAGAATATCCGGATGCTCAGAGGTTATCTTCTCAAGTTCTTTAATTTTCTCCTCGAGCTTCTCCGTTTCAAGCTTTTCCTTGGCGAGATCCTCGCATAGCTGCCGATTCTCCAGTTCGAAAGATTTTTTCTCTTCCTCGCGAGCCTTCTCCGAGTCCTCCAATGCTTGGGTTATTTCTTCGACATTTTCGACATTTTCAATACATTCAAGGACCGGGTCATGTATCAGAACAGCAGTTGCAGCATTCTGAAAATATAACACATCAATACTAGAAAAATGCGTTAAAGAGAGAAAATAAAAGATGCTTACATTCGCCAACATCCTCATCGCAGAACCGAAGGCAATCTTGGCTGATCGTCACTTCATCCTCTACTAGCCATCGTCAGAGGTAAAACGGTCGATGAAGACCGTGCTCATACCAGCTTTTTCTGGCAGTTGACGAAGGAGTGCGAAAAGCTCCTCGTCTTTATTGACCTGGCTCGGTCCTTCATCAGAAGTGGCTATCTTCTTGGGTGGCTCAGGTTGGCTTGCAGTTAGTGGAGACTGAGGAGGAGGCATGCTTCCCGGGATATCCTCAAAGGTGACTTTTCGTTTCTTTGAATTGTCAACCTTCTCTTTCCCTTTCGTCGTTGGAGGTGTTCTCTCTGGTGTCTTGGACTTTGTCATTGACCCCAGAGTGGAAGGCGGTGCTCGTAGTCCGCTGCCAATAACCATTTCTGTACTACAAATATGCGAGTCAGCATGCAAGGTGATATAATGCGATGAGAGGAAAAAGAAAAATAACTACCTTCTTGCTGATAAGAGATTGGTGGCGATGCAGCATATGAAGAGGATGCTTCTGAAACTGTAGGTGTAGAAGGTGCTTTTTGTTTCCTGGGTTTTGAAGACGAGACACCCTTTTCCTTCTGTTTCCTCGGCTTCTTCTTCGAGCTCAAAGGTTTGGTGGGATGATTAGTAGAATCTAGGAAGGCGGCTCCCCTTGGAAGTAGTCTGCAAGTAACTAAGTTCTTGGTCGTCCTAAGCTTATTCTAATCAAACTCTTCGATCGGAAGGTTGTTTATTTTATATACCCTTGCAAGTTGCTCTCTGGAGAGTCCTGGTCGTTCCCTGTTATCTGCGATGACATACGAGTGCGATCAGAATAATATATTTATATAGAAAAGGTGATAAGCTGAAAGTTACCCACCAGGATTTCTCCATTTTTTCATGTTGTTGCGAATCCCGTAGATAATTTTATTGCTTGACCACTTGCTCGCGTAAAAGAAGCTGAAGTCTGATGGGTTTGATTTCACTTAATAAAACCAAGCGAACTCTTCAGGAGTGGGGTTTTTAAGCCTAGTTTATAGTATAGTATATACAGACCTATTATGTATCTATAAGTGTTTGGAGTTAGTTGAAAAGGGACGACTCCATAATAATCGATGATTGATTTTATGTAAGGATAAAGTGGGAGGTGGACACCGCATCTAAGAATTGCTTCCGAGAATGAGGCAATTCCGCGAGAGGTGTGTGTGGTCGATTGAACTCTGTGGAAAAACATAGAGGGACGTCGATTTTATAGTTGCAAATGATTTTTCTGAGCTTGTTTGTTAAACACCTCGTTTTTACATTGGTACATGACCAATCTCCCACTATATATTAATAACCCGTTACGAACACAGGGACATCTCTGATATGCCGAGGCCATTGGTCTTGAGGAAGGTTGCCTATGTGAGGACTACTTTGCCTGACCCCGGTTATTTCCACTTCAGGTTCTGGCTCAAGGTAGTATTCGAGGTTTATAGAGCTAACGCTGGTATTGGAAGATTCTCCTGAGAATGTATTTCCTTCCCTAAAATCCTCACTACTAGACATCTAAAAAGAAATACGGATCGATTTAGTCCTATGCGAGCATCAGGGATCTTAGCTATATGTGAGCAGTTTTGGGGTCTCATCCTAGGATTGCATCAACAAGCTGCTCATCGAATTTTTTTTAATCGATCTACGGATTCATAAAAATTGTTCGAGTAGTTATTTGATAATTCATCACTCGATTGACTATGGTTTTTTTTTAAAAAAAAGATAAGGTTTCAGATCCTAAAATTCTTCTACGAATTCGTCTGTCTGTTAGTCATCTAAAGAGTATATTCTATAAATTAATGGAAGAATTCTGAAAAATTTCCATTTTACAGTCCATCCAAATATGTGATGGGTTTATATTTAGGCTCTACAGTTTGTTCTTATTTTCTAGAAATAGGATTTGTAAATAAGAGTTCTGAAAAAATCGAAGAACAAGAGAGAAAGGATATATACTAACCTTTCTTCAAAGATGGAGGGACCAAGATGACATCTGAAAGATTGTGATGATAACTTCGTCAGAGAAGATGACAAAGCTATGCGAGCTGAGAAACAGAACGGCACCGGAAGCATTACTTTGTGGACGTTTCAGGTTTCAGGAGAGAAAAGCAGGAGGCGATAGGGTTTGAGTAATGAAGAAGAGACGGAGTGATTTTCGATATATATATCTCTCAGGCATCGCCAAATCACAGCCTTAGATCAAAGTATTTAATTTTCAGATCCAGTGGCCGAAATTCACGCGGGAGTTGATTTTCTGAAATTGAATCGGTATCTTTTCAAAATTTGAAACGACTCGATTTAAGACAATAGCTGGCGTCATCGCTGTCATTATGTCTACTCAAAAAATGGAAAAGTCTCCTCGAGTTTTGTTGAGAAAAGGTGGCACGTGGTTTCATCTGTCAGGAGAAGATACGTGTAGTTTTGAAAAGATGTGATTTGAGAATTGACGACTCTTCGAAGATCTCGAGATAATGGCATGACGTTGCATTTATGAGCTCGCATTTAATAGAAGGAAGCTCCATTTTGTTCTAAAAAACTAATGGAGATGGGGGGCAATTGTTGTGCGGTCCAAAAACTAGATGATGGTCAATACCAAAAAAGGGGAAGTTAGCAACTAAGAGGACGTGATAGGTCGTATGAGTAAGTTAAGTGCGACTTCTTCTAAGTCAAATGTGACCTCCCTCAGAATAAAGTACGACCTTCTCTGAACAAGTTAAGTGCGAACAGAGCGAAAAGAAAACTAGACCGAGCTTCGTCAAACGGGTAATCTACAAAAAAAGAGAAACAAAAGATTCTCTTTCAAGATCGACCAATTATTTCATTTAAGTTATTACCCAATTATATTGTTACTCAAATTGTATTTTCTGATTATATACATACCCATTTTTATAATCGGAAAATATTGAACTACTTTTACCTATATAAAGAGAAGATCAATGTTGCTGTGGGGGATCTCTGAAAGAAAAAACTTAACTTAAGGACTCACTTTCTGAACACACTCTGTACTTTCTTGTAATCTTCTAGAAAATAGTGAACAGCAGTAGACGTAGGTTCATCTTTTTTGGAGCCAAACCACTATAAAATTATTGTCTCTTTTACATGCTTTGATTGATCAACCCTTTACACACACAAGCAACATCTTGCAATTTCTTAAATTCATTGTTGACAAAACCTCCATCAATAATATATAAATAAGCTAAAAATATAATTATTGAATTAGTATATATATATATATATTTATATAACACAAGCACCTGAAGGACAAACTTATTAACGAGGACATCCATCTTTCTATAATGTTAATATATATTGAATATTTAGTTTTATATTAAATATATACCTCTGATTAGTCGATATATCGATTATATACACTAATATCTCATACATAAAAGTATCGAAAAAAGAAAGGCATTTTTTTTAAGTGTATAAAAACACATGCTGAGTGTAATTCATGTCAGTGAGTATCCAAAGTCCAATTAAGTCCACCGAAAAGGTCCAGCTGTTATACAATGGATATGAGTTGTATGAAAATACTAAACCCCTAAGTTTATGACCTTTTTTCGAGAGTCCAGCTTCCCTACAAAACTGGCGCCAGAAAAATGCATGACCCTTGTTTAGTAGTCATTGCGGCGGATCCAAACAAAAATAATCATTAAGAATTTAAGATGCTAAAGCCTAACACGGGAAAAAGGTTGCTTAGACTTCTCTGTCAAATTATTAGTTAGCCAAAGAACACAGAACCCAATTTTCTTCGTTTAAGAAAACTTTTTGATTAAGTAATAAAACCCATCAATCTCTATGGGCTTAGAATCAGTGATAAATTAACTCAGGGACCACAAATTTAAATGCCATCCAAATTACTAGGGAAAAAGAGGACATATCTTTAACTTGTATATATAGACCACTAAAGATCACTCACATCAATAATTGATTATCTATTTATTCAAAGTCCTTTTTTTTTTTTTTTCCCCTTCTAAAATTGGCTGAACAATAATGGGCTCTTGTTGAGGACTTGGGGTATATTTATGAACTAGGTAATGTTATTACTATCGTAGATTTTTTGGTTTTTGGATAAATGGTTACTCAAATTAGGTCCCAAGAGGAGATTAAATTTGGTCGCTTGCATTAATAATGGTGGGATAAGGGATGTATCATTTATGAGACATTACAAAGATTTATTTTTCTTTTTTGGGGGGTAAATAAGTTAAATCGTACTATTGACCGACACTTCCAAAGTTGTTAACAATTATTTAACAAGTTTATCAAGGAAATTAAACACTTATACATGAAAACTTAAAATTGCAATAAAAAGCTACAAGGCGTAATATAGCAAAGTATTGTTTTGGATCTCCTCGTTCAACATTCAACAAGAACAGACTCAAGCTGTGCACTGTCTGTGAGGCCCAATATTTTGGGCCTCCAGTACATGCCAGATATCACGGGCTATGTGATCCGAGTCCTGACCCATCCGACTCTTACTTACGTGGCATTGCTAATTTATTTGAGAGGATTTAAAAAATAAAAAATAAAACAAAGAAATAAAAAAAATAAAAAACAAAGAAATTATATTGAATTAATAATAAAAATAAAACAAAGAAATAAAAAAATAAAAAACAAAGAAATTATATTGAATTAATAATTAAAAAAATAAACGTCATTTGGATTATTTTAGACTCTACTTTAACAAAAAGAAAGACAGCTCGGCGAGTTTGGTTTGCAAATTTTGAAAATTACTGTATAATATTTATTTTAAGTAGAATTTGAAAAATATAATAAAAATTATATTTTCAAAATTGATTTTAGCAAGAGTGATTTTATATTAAATTTAATAAATATCTAAAATTTTTTTTTCTCAGTTGTTTCTTGCATAACAGAGCCACTCTACAATTATAACACTATCAAACTGGACAAAAGAAAAATGAAAAAAAAAAATATCTGTAACTTTTGGAAAAAAAAAAAAGAAGCAAATAGATGTAGTTTTTGTGTTTACCTTTATTTTTTAAGAATTATTTTTTAGCCAAAAAAAAGAAAAGAAAAGAAAAGAAAAATAAATACTAAAAATAGTTGGATTTATGATATGGCGGGAAATCAACCAAACATAAGGCGTGCCCAGGAAGCTCTTCTTATTACGGCGGCGCAAAACCTAACTGTACTACTCTCTTCCGTTCCAATTCTCTGTCCGCCCCCCTTGGTTCGCTAACCTCTCTTTCCTTTCTCAGCAACGCTCGCTCGCTCTCTCTCTCTCTCTCTAGAATTTCCACTTTCTCTCTCCTACTTGTTTCGGATTTTGGTCATATCTAACCCAATATCATTAACCAATGAGGGTTTTAAGGTCTCGGCAAATCGTTTCAGCCGACACGACACCCAAAATTCAAAAAGCAACTAGACAAAAACTCAATAATACCACTAATAATAATAATGTCGAGCCTTGTACTCCAGCCCAGACCAAAGAAGTCGATCCCTCTGCCCTCTCTTCTTTTTCCTCTCCCTCCCCGCACCCGCACCGACCTTCCAATCCGGCCTCCCATTCTATTGGGTCGCGACCCGGTTCTGCATCGGTGCCCGGGTTATTGCGGAGGCGGAGCCTTCGACTCGCTTCTAAAACGGCGGACCCCGATGAGGTTTCGGCTCGGAATTTGGTCGAGGACGGTCATCGCGGGAGGATGAGCGGTGGGTCAGGTGAGAATGTCGCGGTTTCAAGGGGAGAGAATGAGGGAGGAATTGACGATGATGGGGTTTTGGGTATGGAGGTGAAAAGGGAGAGGGATTTTACATTGTTTGGTAAGAGGTTTAGGGTTTTTGAGCATGTGGGTGAGGGTGAGGATAAGGTTGAGGTTCATGAGGCGATTGTTGGGGGTTTGGGTGAACCTGGGTTGTGTTCTGATTCGGGGAATTTTGGGCGGAAGAGTGAGGGCACGAAGGAGAAGGGGAAGGGGAAGAGAACGTTTGGTTTTGATATCAATTTTCCGGCTTCGGAGTGTGAGGAAGACGGCGAAGCAAGAAAAGTGTTCTTGAGTTTGCGGTCGGGGAAGAAAGTTGCGAAGAGAGGACTGGAAGTGGAAGGAGTTGAGAGAGAAATGGAAGTTGAAGATTTGGGGAATTTTGGTAAAGACATATCCGAAAGAGAAGAGAAACGAAAGGGGAAGTTGGCCGAGGCTGAGTACCGTATTTTATCGAACGTCGTTGATTTAGTTGAATTGGATTTGGAACAGGAATTGGGGACGTTAGATGTGGACGCAGTGGAGGGTGATGGTGGTGAGTCAATTCTTGAAAGGGAAGCGGTAGGTGGAAGTGGGAAGGGCAAGAGAAAGATAAGTTCTGCAAGTGAAGAGGGCGGGAGTACTGTTGAAATTCTGGATATAGACCCTGTTGCTATTGAAAATGTCATTCGTAAGGGCAAAAAGAGATTCAGCAGTGGGGAAAAAGGGAAGGGAAAATTGCTTGAAGAGGATACACAGGCACCTGATATCATTGGTGATGATGATAAAGTTGGATTTGGATTGGAATTTGAATCTGAAGTTAAGATTTCAGTGGACAATGTGGTCCTAAATGCTACCTCGCTAGCGAACAATGTAGCATCAGAAGAAGGGCAGGCTAGGAATGCTAATGCAATAGAGAATGTATCAAATAGGAATGAGTTCAAGGAACGGTCTCGGGATATTGCCAGGAAAAATGCTACCAGATTTGCTCTTTTTGATCGTGAAGAGGAAGAAAGGGATGAATTGCCTGCTGAAGATGATGCTGAACAGGATATTGAAGCTTGGCCTGGTCCGTTTTCCACTGCCCTGAAGATTATTAAAGATCGAGAAACAAGAAATGGGCGACTTGGTAGTTCCTTTCTGGGGGAGAGAAAACCTGCACAGCTGGTATGGGTGCCCAAGAACAGTCAGGATTGTGAGAGCTCGAAGAGATGTGTTCCCTCGCTTCTTGAGTTATCCTTGAGGGGTCTCGCCAACAATGCTGATTCGATTGTTTCACTTGAAGTGGTCCCAGACTGGTTGAGGCACCGGCTGACTCAGTTGCTCTGTGATTCTCGAAGAATGAATGGTCACGTTTTTAAACTTCTGGTTCAAGGGTCGCCGAGTGAGGTTCGCCTAAGGGATTGTTCTTGGCTAACGGAGGAAGAATTCACAAAATCTTTTCAGAACTTTGATCCGAGCAAATTAGTAGTATGTTCTCTCATTTGTTATTAATGCTTCCTTTATGTCAAGCTACCAAGTTGTTTTCTTTTATACTCCACGCATTGGTCGGTTGGCCCCACTTTTTGCCTTATCACAGCTCTAATGTTCTGCCACAGGAGAATTACCATAGTTCTTATTCATGTCCGTTGACAGTTCTTTTGAACATTACTTGCTGATTTTAAATATGCTGGTTTAACTCCTAGTCTTGGAGGCAAATACTAATGAAGGAGTAAATACTTGGTTGGTAGCACACTCGAGTAACTAAGTGGTTCCCGCAGTCAACCAGATAGACTTTCTAAACCTAATTGGATGTTAAACACCAATCTTTAAATAATCAAATTTCTGGCAATTGACAAATCTTTAAATAATCAAATCTTTAAATAATCAAATTTCTGGCAATTGACAATTGCCGAGTCTCTTAAAGAATGTATGGTAGATTTGCTGGATGGGACTTAACAATACTCTAAAATTCGAAGATGTTTTAGTGTAGTATAACAATATTTTGGGTAGGAGGCGATCTAGTCTGTTGCTTGCTCTATTCCATTTTCTTTTCACAATGTTTCTTTTTATGTGAAAGCATGAGAGTACAGTTATTTGAATAATAACACTTGGTTGGAGATCCCTATTGTTTAGATGTTTGTGCTTGCCTTTTGTTACAATGTCACGCTAACTGTGATGTTGTTAATGTGCACGGACTACAGGCTTCCAGTTTCTCGGCTCACTTATTATCATTTTTTTTTTCATTCTATATAAGCATTACTATTTTTTTTTGTAATCAGGTGCTCCAACTTGATCAGTGTGGTCGGTGTCTGCCAGATTATGTATTGCTTGCTACTTTAGCTTGGTCAGCAAACAATTTGCCTGCCCTAACTACTGTATCACTTCGTGGTGCATGCCGGCTTTCTGATGTTGGACTAAAATCTCTTGTTTTCTCTGCTCCTGCTCTAAGATCTCTAAATCTCGGTCAGTGCTCCCTTCTCACCTCGTCCAGTATTGACGCTTTAGCTGACTCAATGGGTTCAGTTCTGAGGGAACTGTATCTTGACGATTGCCAAAACATTGACGTTATGCTTACGCTGCCAGCACTGAAGAAATTTGAACAATTAGAGGTTTTGTCCTTAGCAGGCATTGAAACTGTTTGTGATGACTTTCTCATGGAATTTATTAGCATCCGTGGCCATAATATGAAGGAGCTCGTTTTGACTGATTGCATGTAAGTTGCTTTAGCATATTTGTATGTATAATGCTCATCATATGCAGGAGTTTGATTTAGTTCCATAAATTTTTCATCTTAAGTTTTCTTCTTGGTCATGCCCTTTGTTCTTAATTTGGTGCAGAAAGTTAACAGATTCTTCATTGAAGATTATTGCTGAAACATGTTCTGGGTTACTTGCAATTGACCTTAGGAACTTGTGCAAACTAACGGATTCTGCATTATTATATCTTGCAAACGGTTGTCGAACAATTCAAAGATTAGAACTCTGCCGCAATTCTTTCAGGTTGTTACACAAATTCACTCATCGAGTTAATCTTTCTTCCTTTGTAGTAGAATATGTTTCATTAGTCCAACTTGCTTTGTTCTAAGTTTTAACTAGATAATTGATGGTTAGTTAATTTGTAATTATTTTCCAAGTTAATAAACAAATTTTTGAAGAATTTTTCATCTGTTTTAACTCAAACTGCTATTGACAAACTGTTGGCCTAAGCGGTAAAATAATAAACTGCAACCCTGTGCTTGCATTTTTATTTTCTTCGCATCTAATAATTTGTGGACCTATCAGATTTATCCAGTCTCTATTCAATTAGATAACTTTGTTTCGAGTCATTAAGATCTAGAGAGAAAGTTGTGTTGCAACTTCTGGTACAAATGCATTGTTCAATACACTGATTGAGTTGTAGGGATCTATGAAAGCAAGAAGTCGGGGGTATTCCGAAACTTGTGTTTCTTCTCATGTTGTCATGATCTTAATCTGATGTTAAGCAATGTTGCGCGCTTGTTACACATGGTTGATGTCTTCCCACTGACAGAGTAATTAAAATCTCCTGTTTCTGTTTGAAAACAGTGATAAAAGTATAGCTGCTTTCCTGGAAACCTCTGGAGAGTGTCTAGAGCAACTTACTTTGAATAATGTTAAGAAGGTAATTATCTTTTTCCTCTGTCATACCTTCACACATGCTAACACGGTATCCATCATATTAAACCCATTGTTGCTCATAGGAATCCCATGTATTAAATTTTTTTGGTTTGTGCTCCAATTCATGGCCAATATTGGCTGCAATCTGCTTACCTTTTGGTACAGTCATGGCACTGTGTTTGAATGGGTCAGTTGGAGCCTAGTCTATGTAAAATCTTCACTGAGTTTCTGACTCCTGCTTGTTTGGCAATTTTATACTTGTTTATTTTTTTTTGATAAAACCTTGGTTGCATATTTAGGTCGGCTGCCAGACGGCCTTTTTGATTGGCAGATGTTCAAGAAAGTTGCATACTCTGGATCTTTCATGGTGTCGGAACCTGACAGATAAGGAACTGGGTTTTGTTGTGGACAGATGCCTATCTTTGAGGGTACTTAAACTCTTTGGATGTACTCAGGTTAGCCTATAAAACAGATGTACTTGTTATACTCCTTGACCAGACTTTTCCACTCATATTTGCAATACAGTAGAGCGAGATAATTCTGGATCAGAATTATTCATCGGGTAATAGACTCTTAGATTTACGGATCAAAATTACTCATTGGATCAATATGGTGTCTTTTCTCTGTAGATTACGGATGTTTTTCTCAATGGCCACTCAAACCCAGAGGTGCAAATCATTGGTTTGCAAATGTCTCCGGTACTTGAACATGTTTGGGTGCCGAATCCGTATGAAGCTCCACTGCGTTATTCTTCAGTACCTTCTTCATTTTGATCTCAAACTGGACGGTTAGGGGTATATTGTCTATGAATCCCCGAAAGTGAAAATCAACTGAAAATAGCTTAATAATCTAGCTAGTTATACTTTTTGGCATATTTTGACTAGTTCAGTGAATCTGCAATTTCACTGTCTAATTGCTTTTGCAAATAGAGTATACAGTTGTAAATGATCACATTAGTCGTTTACAAGCGGGTGGAATATCAGTTTAGAGTTATGTTTTTGTTGGATTCTTGTGGAAATTGGGAAATGCATGGCAATTTTTGGAGTCTTTTTGAATGGGATGAGCTACCTCGTTCAATTCCTGGGTAAACTTTTATTATTTTCAAGTAATTAATTAGCATAGTCAATCTTAATCCTTTATCATGTGCTTCATTATGGAGGAGCAATGCTTGCCCAGTGCATGATTTATTGCGTTTTACACACTTCATTAGTTTCCATAAAAACGTTTCCCGGACACTGAAAAATAAATGTGAGGGTCTAATTAATGGGATTTTTCTTTTTGTTTTATAAATAAATGTAATGGTCTAATTAATGGGATTTTTTTTGGCCATTGAAGACTTTTGTTTTGTATTACATAAGCCACATCTAACCATCTAAGAAGATGTCAAGCTTTTTATTCAACATAACTAATGTAACAGTGTAAATCCTAACTTCGAAGAAAAAAATATTGAAAAGATGTGAAATTCCTAACTACGAAGTAAAAAAGAATATATTGAAAGGAGGTGAAATTCCTGCTTTTGATTCGTGACTGTGAAATGTGTATGTTTTTACTTTACGCTGCGAAGAAGTAAGCAATATTCACTCCGAATATCTATGACATGCAAAGCTACAAGTGAATGCTACCAAGAAGAAGTGAAAAACATACGTTGAAAAATGTCTTTTCCAAGCGGAGAAAACCCAGGTACCACACAGCAAACCAGTATTGCTCATCGAAACTTTGGTAAGCAGCTTAACTCCTGTGTATATTTAGTTACTTAGAAATATCTGATCCTTCTATATATATATATATATATATACATATGGATTGTGTGTGTATATATAGAAGCAACAAGTCCTGAATGACTGAAAACGGATTATTGATCTTATGAACGATCAGATTACTACATGCCTCTGTACAAAGCTGCACCGGAAGGCAATTGGGATTCCGCCAAAAGGTTGTTCGAGGATGACAGCTGTGATCAATCAGCTAGGGCTGACAGCATTACATGTGGCGGCCACTGGCAGGTGAAGGGCATTCGGATGTCGTGGAGAATTTGGTAGGCTCTTTGCCTTCTCAGGCACTTAGAATTCAGGACTGCGGCGGCTACACTGCCCTTCACCATGCGGCCATAGTGGGAAGCCTGAGGTATGCTGTGGCTTTGGTAAGGAAAAATCCTAGTCTGATGAATGTTTTGGATGCCAATGGAAGAACTCCACTGCTTGTTGGCTCCAGATATGTTTATGAAAGTAACTACAATGTGTTGTGTGCCTGTGAGTACGTCCAACGAAGAACCGGCTGTCCTTTCACTGGTCCGAGCTTTCTGATTGTTGGTCTGGTGATCTTCAATTCCTTATTGGTTATTTTTAGTACTGATAACTAACTAAGCTACTAGACATTCTTCTGTATTTACTTGAAGATTATCCTAGCTTAGCTTCCACTACTACCGTTGGGTGGCTTCTCTTCTTTCGCTGTTGTCGGCTACTCCTTCAAACTTCTTGAGTGGCAGTAGGCTTGGAGTTTGGGGAAGTTGCTTTTACTCGGGCATTCAATCAAATTAGTTAAAGAGCTTGTCAATTTGTAATGTTTTTTTTTTATTTCTTTTTCCTGTGTCTTGCATTCACACATGCAAAGACTCTGTCCCTCATGGTAAAACCCATGACTGCTCAAAGGAATCATATGCATTAATAAAATTTTTTAGTTTGTGCTCTAGGTCGTGTCCAAAATTGGTTGCAATCTGCTTACTTTTTTCTACAGTTATTTTAGTGGGTTTAAATGGGTCATTGGGAGCTGGTATATATAAAATCTTTATTGAGTTTCTGACTCTTGCGTCTTTTCGCAATTTTATACTTTATTCTTTTTCTTTGCTAAAACCTTGATTGCATATTTTGGTTGGTCATCATGCAGCCATATTGATTGGCAGGTTCAAGAAAGTTGCATACTCTGGAGCTGTCATGGTGCCGAAACCTGACAGATAAGGAACTGGGTTTCATTGTGGATAGATGCCTATCATTGAAGGTGCTTAAACTCTTCGGATGCACTCAGGTTAGCATATAAAACCGATGTACTTTGTTATACTCCTTGACCAGATAACTCTGGATTAGAATCATTCATTGGGTAAGAGACTAAGCTTTACGGATCAAAATTACTTCTTGAATCAATATGGTGTCTTTTCTCTAAAGATTACGGATGTTTTTCTCAATGGCCACTTAAACTCAGAGGTACAAATCATTGGCTTGAAAAATATTCTGTACTAGAACATGTTTGGGCCATGCCGAATCCATATGAATCTCCGGTGCATTATTCTTCAGTACCTTGATCTCAAACTGGACACTTTGGGGTATAGTGTCTGTTTGTCCCCGGAAGATGAAAATCAACTGAGAAATCCGAAAATAGCTTAATCATTTAGCTAGTTATGCTTATTTGCACATTTGACTAGTGTAGAGAATCAGCAATTTGACTCTTTGTTATTGCTTTTGTAAACAGAGTAGAGTACACTGTTGTATATGTTGATATTAAATCTGTTATAAGCAGGTTGGGATATCAGTTATTTAGAGCGTGTTTGGTATAGGATTCGAATCTTATTCTTCAAATCTAGAAATAGCTTTTATAGAGAAAATTGTTTCTGAATTTGAATAATAGTATTCGAAACCTATACCAAACGCGACTTTATATTTTTGCCGTGTTCTTGTTGAAAATGGGAATCTCTTATGTATGGCAATTTTTAGAGTTGTTTAGAGTAGGATTAGCTACCTCTTTCAATTCTAGGGTAAACTGTTACTATCTTTTGGGAATTTATTTGCATGCTGAATTTTATCTTTTATCATATGCCTTCATTATGAAGAAGCAAAGCTTGCCCTGTGCTTGATTTTTTTTTTTTTTTTTTTTTGTGTGTTCTATACAATCCATTAGTTTCCATAAAAGCATTTATATCTCGGCCACTGGAAAATAACTGTAATGATCTATGTAATAGGACTTTTTTTGTCTTACCATTGAAGGGACCAACTTTTCCAATACAAAAGAAACACGTAAAGCATTAGGCTTGTTACTCAATATTACTAATTAATGTCCTTGTAAAATTCCTAACTTCAAAGTAAATAAATTAAAGTAAAAAATAAGGAAAAAAAAGAAAAAAATTCTTGCATGCTTTAGATTCGTGATTGTGAAACACATATTTTTACTTTATGCTGCGAAGAAGTAAGCAATATTCCAGTCCAAATTGGTAATGACATGCAAGGCTATAAATGATGCTACTCAGAACGAGTGCAAAAACATATTTGGTCAAAGATTTTTTATCGGTTGCGAATAGATGAATACGTTAAAATGTCTATTCCATTAAATATTGATATTGCAACAGCAAGCAGCAGTGATACTGCACCACAGATCAATATTGATACTACAACACAGATCAATATTGCTTATCGAGACTTTGGTAAGCAGCTCAAGTACACTCCCTACGTATGTGTAATTACAACCTTATGTATCTATATAGAACTAAGTAGAAGAACTCAACACGTCCTTATTATTAGTGACTGAAAACGGATGGTTTTATCTTATCAAAATGATCAGATTACTACATACCTTTGTACAAAGCCGCATTACAAGGCAATTGGGAATCCGCTAAACAATTTTTGGAGAATGACCCCAAAGCAGCAACGGCCGTGATCAATCGATTTCAAATGACAGCGTTACACGTGGCAGCAGGCGAAGGGCAGTCGGTCTTTGTTGAGAATTTGGTAGACTTCTTGCCCGCAGAGGCACTCGGAGTTCAGGACCGTGTCGGCTTGACAGCCCTCCACTATGCAGCCATAACAGGAAGCCTGAGGGCTGCTGTGGCTTTGGTCAGCAAAAATTCTGCTCTGACCAATGTTTTGGATCCCCACGGAAGAACTCCCCTGCTTGTTGCCGCCAGGTATGTCTACGAATGTAATTATGACGTGTTGTGGTACCTTGCTATGATGACTTCAGACGAAGAACCGAGCTGTCCTTTCACTGGTCCTCATGCTACGGACCTTGTTAAAGGCCTTCTCTGGTCAGGTTCTCTTGGTACGTAAAGAGTTTCTGCTTATTCATCTTATACAAATTGTGATTTTAATTCTTTTTATTAGTTATTTTTACTGATAATTTATTTAATCTATTTTTTTCTTCTGTTTGTAATAGACATTATTCTGTACATCATTGATCGTTATCCTAGCTTAGCTACTGCTACTACCGCTATGGGGTCTTGTCTTCCGAATCTATTGTCACTCACTCCTTCAAACTTCTTGAGTGGCAATAGGCTTGGAGTTTGGGAAAGTTGCGTTTACTCAGGTACGACAATCTAATTAGTTATATAGAGCCCCTTTTGTATGTTTATCTTTTGTTTTTTGAGCTTAAAAGGAACAAGAATTGCCCTATCAAACAACTCCTAAGTTATTTCAACTTTGAAAGCAGAATGACGTTCTTGGCTAAATATAATTACGGTGATGATCTCACCTTTTGATATTGTGACAGAAAAAAAATAAGTGATCTTTTCACAATCATTAAAAAATTCTAATGGTTCAAAATAACATTTTTATCAAGTTGACTAATGTACGGGAATGTCTAAAATAAAATTTTCTTCTAGTTCAAGGATTGTCACTCTAAATATTTTTACGTAGGACTGTCAATGTCATATTTACATAAAGAGACAAAGTGAAAACAATATCTTGGATTCCTTCGGAAAAAAAAAATAGAGTACTTTTTTTGTTTTCTTTCATTAAGAAAGTGAAAGACTTAAACCTTAAATTTTACATTAGAAGTGGCCATAGATACCAATTAAACTGCAACTACTGTTGTCTATTTAACTTTGAAAACAAAATAAGCAAACGTAAAAGTGTACCAATCCAGGTCTTATTGTTTATCTGCATTTGTTAAATTTTAGCCTGATTTTCAAGATTTTTGTCTTCTAAGATGACCAAGTATAATTTTCTACTGCGATTACGGCTGGTTTTAGTTATCCCTGTTCAAAAGAGCTATGGCCCCCCATACTCTGTAAGAAGTATTATGAAAGATGTTCATGAACAAGGGCCAATCCCAAAGCGACACGTAGGTGAGTGTTATGATTGCAAAATTATTACTGTTTTCAGTTTTTTGTTGACTTGATTTTGATTGTTGTTATTAGCTTGTATTTTCCAGAAATTGACTAAATTATATCTGCCATAGTTCTTCGTAGGTTACAAAGACTGGTATTCACTGTTTTTACACAACTAAGTATGTACAGAATAATCCTACTTCACTGATTTTTTTTTTTTTCCCTTCATTTGGATGGTAACTAACTTTTTTAACCTTTTATCAATTTTTACTTGAAGCACCAAGTAGTATCAAACGACTCCAAGAGGCGAAACATAGACATCAATGTGCTGTCGAATTATTTAAACAACTTTGCACAAGAATCACTGCAATGCATGGTTCTCTAACCGAGTATTTTCTTAAAATGGATAAAGTTCAATTTCAGGCTGCGTCTCTTGGGATAGTTGAGATTTTAAGGATAATGTATCAACTTTGTCCAGATCTACTATGGAATAGTGTGGGTGATGACTACTCTCCGATTCGTGCCGCTATAAAAAATCGGCAAGAAAATATCTTTTGTCTATTTTGCGAAAAGAATGCACGTAACAAATTACAATGCGATAGCGGAGGCAGTAGTTCAGAGAGCATTCTGTATTTAGCTGCAACATTGGCACCTCAACACTCTAATGTGTCTGGTGCAGCTTTACAAATGCAGAGAGAGATGAAGTGGTTCAAGGTTAATGATTTCTTGCTTCTTTTTTGACATCCTCATATTCCATTTGAGAGTGCTAAATATTGTAATGTTTTTTGTTTTTCTCTTTTAGGAGGTGGAAAAATTGGTTCACCCTTTTAGTCAAATCGACAACGTTAAAAGGGGAAAAACTGCGAGAGAATTATTTACGGAACTGCACAAGGATTTAGCCGCAGCTGGAGAGAAGTGGATGAAAGAAACATCAAGTTCGTTTTTAATTGTTTCGACTCTAATTGCCACTGTCGTATTTACTGCTGCTTTTACTGTACCTGGTGGCAACGACGACGACGGAGTTCCAAATTTCTTGAAGACAGACGCATTCTTGGTGTTTGCCATGTCAGATGCGCTCTCACTTTTTTCTTCTTTGACATCGATTTTGATGTTCTTGTCAATCCTTACCGCACGTTACACCGAAGAAGATTTTACCTACTCATTACCAAAAAGGTTGATCATAGGTCTTGCTTCTCTATTCCTTGCAATCACGACACTGATGGTTGCTTTTGGTGCAACACTTTCTATTGTACTTGATCAGAGATTGAAATGGATTTCTGCTCCGACTGTTTTGCTCGCTTTAGTCCCGGTCGCTATTTTCACTTCCTTGGAGCTTCCTTTGTTTATGGAAATGGTTCGATCAACATTTGGGTTCAACTTTATCCCTCAAAGCCCTTGGTGATCATTTCTGATGAGGACACGTCCTTGCTACTGGAGTCTCGGTATATTCTTGATTCATTGGACCTAGATGAGAAGCAAGAATGGCGCATAAATTATTATTAGGAGTTTGTTTCATAAGTTATTCTCAATTACGTGTTTGGTTTCTTATTCTTGTCAAACGGCTTCACTATTATTTAGTTTCCTAATTCAGTGTGTTTTTTCAATTGTGGTTATTTGCCTATCTATAAATACGCATTCATTGTTTAACATATTTGATTAATGAAATTACTGAATGTTCATACTCTCTCTCTAAATTCTCTCTCTCTCTCTCTCTCTCTCTCTCCTTCCTATTCTACCTCATTTGCACTACTAATCGTTTACATATTAATTGTGTGTCAACTCGTACCAGACCTTATCCGTTTCCTCTTCCTGCAATTCCTTAAACAAGAAACCGGCTCTTAAATTCTAAATTCCCTAATTTTTCTATTGTAGTCTTTGTTTTGAATTTTCATAACTGAAAAATGAAAAAAAAAAAAATAAAATAAAAGAAATACAAAAAATGGCCTCCAACTAGGTGTGGCAATGGGGCAGGGTGGGCGGGTTTTCTTCCAATTTGTCTTGCCCTGCGAGAAATCCGCTCTGTGTACTCTGCACCGTTTAATAAATAGGACAAGACGATATATTACTGATAGAGTAACGGGTAAACCGCACTGCCCCGTTAACTCGTTTATCCCTTTTTTTTTTTTCTAAAAAAAATTCTTACCAATTTAAAAAAACTAAATGATAATTTCAAATTAAATTAAACTTACTATGGCACAAATGTTACGTATTTTGCTCCGCTTGATTTGTTTGATAACATATCCTATTTATTGTTATGTATTTACTGTACCAATTAGAACATATAGAATGAAAATAAGACAAAGTTAATTGCAAAATAAATAGACGCTCTACCATTCGCCTTCAAACAAGACAAAGTTCGCACTGCTGCAACTATTCTCCCTTCTTCTTCCTCACTTTCTAAAAACCTAAAAGAAAGTATTTTGAATTATGTTGCAAGTTGTGAGATTTTAAAAAAAAAAAAAATAGTTTAAAGATTTTGAAAAAGGGTGAATTACAAAAAAATATCCTAAAATTTGAGTGTTCTTCAATTTAAACTCTAAAGTTAGATTCTACAAAATAATACGTTGCGATTAAGAATTTCTGAAAATTAATATCCTACACGGTCTTTTATTTAATTTTAGTTATAAAAAAATAATTATAATATTAAAACTGGATTAACTATTATTATTCTCCTTAATTTTGAGGATATTATTGTCTTTTATAAGTTAAAGTTATTCAAAAAATCAACTTAAGTATTAATTTTCATAAATTCTTAATAGAGGTATTCAAAATAACTGCTAAATAACAAAACTATCCAATCCGGTTCAAATTATACTGAATTATGCGGTTTCTTCTCTTAAATGACCAGTTATGGATTAGAAAATGCGAAAATTGACTTCGCCGGTTCAGTTCTTAACTTTGGAAAAATTCAGTCGGTTTCAGACTGAACTGACCAGTAAGTTTGCCCATGTATTTTTTAAAAAATAATATATATGTATACTAATAATAGTTAAAAATTTAAGCTAATTCATTCTACTTGAGTAATGGCTACTCTTAGCTCATTTAAGATTATGTTACTTAAGACTCTTATGATAGTTTAGACTTTAAGTCTAGTTGTTATAATATGTTTAAGATCAAATATTTTAAGTTTGTTCTTCAATATTGATTTTATTTTTAAAAAGTGGAGCTTAACTAATAACCTCTATTTATTACAAATTAAAGAAAAATACCTATTACTACCCAATCCCCACTCCATTAGGGATAATAAGTTTTCATGTCTACCTCCCATGTGACTTGAACATAGGACTGAGATCCCAAGTAGTAGGTACTCTTACCACTTGAGTCAACTCACTTTGATTAAGTTGTAAGTTGTAACTAAAGTTTAAGTATGCTAAGAATTTCGATTTGGTTATAATTTTAACTATATTATATTTGGTTTTATATTTAGAATTTATATTTTAGTTGGAGTATAATTATGATATGAGCTTAGTTGATCTTGTATTAATTTAAATTTTACTAGTATTCAAACCTTGGAAATCGCCAAAACCGGCCGCAAAAATATATGTGCGTATGATCAGATAATTCAAATTGCATGGATTGGTGAATAACTAAACCATAACTATCGGATTGATTTTTGGATTGGTGAACCATCCAGACTAATCATGAACACTCATAATTCTCAATTTCAGGATATTATTTTGCAGAGTCCAAACTTCTAGATTTAAATTGTAGAATACCTAAACCTTAAGATATTTTTTTTTTCATTTTACATTTATAGAAAAAAAAAAAGGAAAAACTAATAGGATTCATTTGAAGCGGATGATCTCCAATGTTCCAACATGCACACGTACTTCTTTTTTTTAGGAAAAAAGAACAAAAGAAATTAGAAAGGTGAAATCCCTAACTTTGATTTTTTACAAACACTAATCATATTCTAATCAAGATAATTAGGCTATCTAGAGCCTATTTAGAAAAGAATTAAATATATACGGTGCGTTCAATTTTCTCTAGATCTGGTACCGCATTTTTAGAAAAATAACACTTTTTAATTTTTTTTTAAAAATAATACCATTTTGTAAAATAGTTACGAGTAACCGGTAATCAATTTTCAAGCACTAGTAACAAAAAATATTTATACTTGATATATGATTGGTAACTGGTAACTAGTTTTCAAACATAAGTATCCTTTTAAAAATGATATTTTTCTAATTTTTTTAAAAAATGATATTTTTCTAAAAAACAGTACGAGAATTAGAAAAAAAAATCTGACCCATAGTATTTTTATAATTCTTTTTTATTTTTATTGGTAGGAGTGTTAGAAACTTGTTTATCACAAGCCGAAATTATCATGGCCTAGTGCTGGGGCGGGGCTTAGTTGGGCATAGGTGTGAGGTCCTTGGACATGATTGTTTTTTCAAATGAAAGGAAATTACTAAAATAAAATGGTTTAGGACTGTCCTGACTCACTCTTTGGCCAAAGACCAAATTGGACTCTGAAAAATTTTAATTTTGTCCAATCTGTTTCTCTTACGTTGGTTTGGCCATTTTTCTTTCAGATTTCGTATTAGACCGAATGACCTAAGAAACTTGTTTATCACAAGCCGAAATTATCATGGTCTAGTGCTGGGGCAGGGCTTAGTTGGGCATAGGTGTGAGGTTCTTGGACATGATTGTTTTTTCAAATGAAAGGAAATTACTAAAAAAAAAGGGTTTAGGAATGCCCCGACTCACTCTTTGGCCAAAGACCAAATTGGACTCTGAAAAATTTTAACTTTGTCCAGTCTGTTTCTCTTACGTTGGTTTGGCCATTTTTCTTTCAGATTTCGTATTAGACCGAATGACCTATTTTTGCACCTCTTCTATAGTAATGTTAAAATAGTTGGATAATGCTCGGTATCTTAAATAGTTTGTTAAAATTTTAATACTAACACATGTGGCGAATGTTAATATTTAATTAGTGTATTGAAATTTATAATAAATAAATTGAATATCTTCACCAATTAAATAATGACAAATCATTTATCACATGTGTTGATATTAAAAATTTGTTAAACTATTTGGGATACCTAATATAGTCCATAGTACATACGAGTGGTAATTCGTGTCAGTGGGTCGTGTTCGTATCTTGTCAATATTTATATACGACAATATATACTTTAATTCGAACCCGACTTGTTTATAAACATGCTGACTCGACACAACCCGTATAACTCGTTTAATTCAAATTAGCTAAAATATATATTTTTTAGACATTTAACATAAATTCATATATATTTTATGATCTTAAGATACTAATGTATACCAAAAATAAATTGAAACCATATAAAATATTAATATATGTGCATAATAAAAACTTAAAAATATACTAATATTTTCAAATAAATATTACATGTGTCGTAAACGGGTTGACTTGAAATTGATCCGTTTAACAAACGAATCACCAGGGTCAATTCTTAATTGGTGGGTTAATCCGAATTCGTCTCGTTTAATAAATCTAATTTTAAGCTGAATCTATTTAAGATAAACCCAAACTTAATTCTGTGCGAGTGACGTGTCAAACACCAAGCGGGCGTTAGCAGCGTCTCATCTCCGTGGGTCCTAACCCCACCCAACGCTTTAGGTTCGGAGTCTTCTGCGCGCTCTATCTCACACCTTTCTCCTATTGCATATTGCTCACTCTCTCTCCGAGTCTCAATCTTGGAATGAAGCGCAAGAAATGGTCGGAGTTAGAAGAACAGACCCTCCTGAACAAGTACGCCGAGCTTCTCAACTCGGGAGTTCTGGCCAAGCTCAAGACTCGGGAGAAGAAGTTCAAGCCCGTCGCGGACCACGTCAACTCCCTGCACCACATCAACGACCCAATCACCTTCCCTTTCAAGTGGTCATGGCGCGACGTCTCCATCAAGGTCCAGAACATGCGCCACCAGTACCTGGGCGTCAAGCAGAAGATACGCCTCTCCAACCACGACTTCAACTGGAAAGACGGCGAGAATCACTGGGAGAACTTCCTGAAGTACAAGGAGGTTTTCGGCGATGTCGAGCTTGATCCGAAGGGGAAGAAGTCGTCTGAAAAAGTCGACGTTTTTGGGGATTGTGGGGATTTGGGATTTGGGCTTGACCGTGAGGATTTGGAGGAGGACGAGGATGGGGATGAAGAAGAAGAAGAAGAAGAAGAGGAGGAGGAAGAAGAAGAGGATGAGGAGGAAGACGAAGATGAGGACGATCATGGCGATGCTGCCGATGATGATGAGGAGATTGTTGGGAGTGAGGGTGAATGTGGTGCCGAGAGGGAGAATGGGGAAGTGGGTTTTGGACAGAAGAGGAGATTGAAGAAGGGTTTGGGAGTAACGAGGCGATTGGGATTGGTTGGTGCTAGGGTTATGGAGATTCGAGATGGGATGCTCAAGAGGGAAGAGAGGAGGAGAGAGAGGGAGTGTAAGAGAGAAAAAGGGGATGGGGAGAGGGAGGAAAAGAGGAGAGAGAATGAATTTAGGAAGGAGAGGAGGAGGATTGAGAGGGAAGAGTCGTTGGATGGCGGGGAATTGGATTTGGAAGAGAGGCAGATGATGTGGGCAAGGAGGGAATCCGAGAGAAGGTTGAGGATGGAACGGGAATTCGTCGAGGAACGGCGGATGAGGATGAGGATCGAGGAGAGGAGGGAGGAGGAAGAGATGGAATGGAGGGGAAGGGTGGTAGGTATGCAGATTGAGCATGAGAAGCAGGTGATGCAAATGCATGCCGAGGCATGCCAGAACCAAATGCAGATTCTTGGGCTTATGGCTAGGCTTTTTTGTCAGTTTTTCGGGTCGCCAAATGATGGGTTGGGAGGTGGTTTAGGCGCATTGCCTCCTCAAGTGTTGCAGAACTTGCAGCATCCTGGGGGATTGGGGGACAGCGGAAAGCCGGATTCCAATTCGCCATCTGAGTTCATATAGAATGTATTTTAAACTTCCTTATGCATACCATTATTGTAGTAGTTTTTGCGAAGTGTTATATAAGTTGATTTGTTTCTCTTTCTCTCTTAAGATGTTGAGTACGTTTGTAGTTTGTTAAATAGTTATCAAAAGAATGAGCTTTGACACCTAACCTTGCAGGGTGACTATTCTCATTATGTAAATATGTAATTGCGTTTACTTGATCTATTAGGTGACATATTCTTTCGAGTTTCAAGCCACTGTTAAGTTTACTTGTTTCAGTTTAGTTGTATTTATCCAGATCAACCCCGGGAGCTTTGATTGCTGAATATCATGATGAGAGTCGGGTATTAAACGTGTTTTTTCAGCCTTTACCATCTACTTCAGATATGGATGAAACTATCAATGATTTACTGGTTGTAGTTGCAGATCTGTGCTATTTATCTTCTGGCTGCGTAGGAAGAGTAATAAGATATATGATTAAAAACGCCTCTTTTTTTTTTGTTTGTTTGTTTTGGGAGGTGGAATTATTGGTTCACCCTTATACTAGAGTTTGCAAAAATGGAGGAAAAATTGCAACAGAATTATTTACAGAAGATTTCCAAGAGTTCGCTGAGGCTGGAGAGAAGTAGATGAAGGAAACATCAACTTCGTGGATGATTGTTTCAACTTTAATTGCCACAGTCGTGTCTGCTGCTGCTTTTACTGTATCTGGTGGTGGCAATGGCGACAATGGAGTTTCAATTTTCTTTGTGGACTAACTCGTTCGTTGTATTTTACGTTTCGAATGCGCTCATGCTCTTTTCGTCTCTAACTTCGACCTTGATGTTGTCAATCCTAACTGCACGTTCCAGTGAAGAAAATTTTGCCTACTCCTTGCCAAAAAGCTTGCTCATAGGTCTTGCTTCTCTGCTCCTTGCAATAGCCAGAATGATGATTGCTTTTGGTGCATCACTTTCCACTGTTCTTAATGAGATGGATTTTTTTTCCAATTGTATTGTTTGCTTCTGTGACAGCGGCTGTTTTCACGTTTCCACGGCTTCCTTTGTTTATCTGAATGGATCAATCAACATATGGGTTCACCTTTCTCCCGCAAAGCCCTTGGTGACTAGCAAAAGTGTGCTTTAGATGCCTTCTAGAAAGGTTGGGACGTGTTTAACATTTTTGCGTACAGTTCGGTGGTTTTGTTTGTTATCTACAAGGAGTGTAGCTAAGTTATGTATTTGGTACAGACGTCCCCGTTATGAGTTTCCAACATGTATTGGAATTATCACCCTTCATTATCTCTTGTTTTCTTAAGACGTACTCTTTGTTGTCTCTTCTGCTTGTGACACTAATTCTCTATGTGCCTCCTAGTTGTAATATAATTCTCTTTGCTGTCTCTTGTTTCTCTAATATATTTCTCTTCATTTGTGTTTCTCTAGTATATTTCTCTTCATTTGTAGTCTGCTATTTTTAACACAAGGGTCTTTCAGGATTTTTTTTTCTTTTTTGATTTTTGAAAAATAAAGTGGTCATCTGTTTGTATTAATGTCCACTTTGGATGTTAAAGCTTTAGGCAACAAAGTCAAGAAAGAGTGTCGTTATTTTCTAGGTTCATGGCAAAAATCCCAGCAAGTGCGGAAGCTGCAGAACATGAATTTGTCGATCCTTCTTTAGGAGGAACTGGTGTAGATGAACCCTAGTCTCAACCACATCAATCATCTCATCTTCGTTCTGGAACATTCAGCGATGTTCTTGGAATCCAGGGATTGATCCATTGATTCTCAGAGTCGGATTAGGAAATCCATCGTCCTCAACAAGTACCATGATACCACCTCATGACAATATTGCTGATCAAAACTGGGGTACGTGGCACTAACACAGGGTAAAATCAAAATTGTTCGGTTTTCAGTACTCAACCTATAAGTCGATGATAACCGAACTTTTTATTCTTATATATTTTAGTCAACAATATTCTAAGAAGCAGAGTACAGCCTGAAGCACTCAAGAAGTTTCTTAGAAGAGGAAACTCATCATCTTCAACGAGTCCTGATTTGCCGCATCATGAAATTGATGTTGATGATGACGGGGGTAAGTAGCTACAACTAAATTTCCTGTATTCATCAAGCTTATTTGCTCTCATCATGTCTATCAAATGAAATCGTAGCGAGTAATATGCAATCTTGTGATCTTCATCTTTCTTGAGCAGTACTCAACAATTTTCATAGAGGCAGAGGAAATCCTGAATTACTCAAGAATTTTCTTGCAAGCCAAGGAAATAATCCATCAACTTCAACAAATGCCAATCAGCCACAACATGAGAATTCTAATCCACTCTGGAGTAATCAATCATATACATAAATACAAGTCACACAACATCAGTACATAGTCTTTGGAATTAACTAATATGTATCATATCAAGTACTAAAGTCTATTAAGAACAGACTTGCTAATTATCTTTGAATTTTCTAATCGTTGCAAAATTGTTGGAGGATTTGAACTGCTACCAACCCTTGTAGCATGCTGCACTAAAAGGCAATTGGGAAGCTACTAAAAAGGTTTTTGAGGGTGATCCAAATGCATTGACGGCTACGATTACTTGTTTTGCAATGACAGCATTGCATGTAGCTGCTAGTGAAGGACACTCTATTTGTTGAGAAGATAGTGCACCTCATGCCGGTAGAAGCACTAGAAACACTCAACGAATTTGGCCGCACAGCTCTCCACTATGCTGTTTTTGTTAGAGACGTAAAGAGCAGCGTTGCCTTGGTTGAGAAAACCTCTGCTTTGACAAACATTTTGGACAGGGAAGGATGGACAACACTCTTCCACGCTTGTTTGTTTGGGTTTGGAAGTAAGGACTTGGTTTGGTATCTTGCTCTATTTACCAAAAATGAACTTGGCCATCCCTTTACTGGCCCTCTTGCTGGTTCCTTAGTACAAACAGTTGTTGCAGCAGGTCATCTTGGTAATTAACATAACAGTAATATATTTGATTGATTTCTTTGAATAGTATTAATCCTCGTAAATTATGAGCTTAATTCTCTTTAGTTTTCATAATTTACTTCAAACGGATGTTGCCTGCCACGAACAGATATTTTGCAGTATCTACTCCAGCATTATCCAAACTCAGCAACTGCTTACGGGTACAAGGGAGTATCTCTCCTTTCTATGTTGGCATAACTCCAATGAACTTCTTGAGTTGCAGTAGGCTTGGATTTTGGGAAAGCCTAATTTTTTCATGTATTGCACTAACGTTTATTTCACAGGTTTTGATCAGTACTTGTTTATATGTCTTCTGATTAATATTCTTCTTTTTTATTTTTTTTCCAAATATTGTTCTTAGTTATACCCCTCCAAACAGCAGACATCCTTACCATGTGGGGAGCATGTTGGAGGATCCTCATGATCAAAGCTCTCAACATCTCTCCAGGATATTACTTTCCTCAAAACAGCATCGTAGAGATCATCAAGGTGTGATTATTCATTGTTGCTTTGACAAAGAAAAAGTAATTCACTATTACAGAAGGTTCTAGTAAGTTCCTAATAGCATAATGAGAAAGTCTATGATCTTGAAGGTTTACTAATTACATAACTAGTTTATTTAATATTTATTTAGTTCACCTTTTAACTTTTTCCGGCAGAGCTTCTTTGGTTAAGAAGAGTAGTCCTTAGAGCTTTCAGGAGAATGAGTAAGCGGAACATAAATGCGTAACCCCACACCAGTCTAAATTAATTTTCACAAACAAGCTAATGAACTACTTCACGTCTTCATAATCTCAACGTTCTTTTCTTGCAGCTCCTGGTGTTATAAAACGACTTCAAGATGCAAAACTTAGACATCAATGTGCTGTGGAGTTAGTAAAACTGGCTTGCACAGAAATTTGCAACTTGCATGGCTCTTTGCTATTGGATTGTTTCGATGAATCAGTGGTTCTCCACACTGCTGCAAGTTTTGGGATAATCGAGATTGTAAAGATATGCTTACAGTTTTTTCCAGACTTATTATGGGATCCCAAAGACGAGGAGCTGTTCATGCTCCACACTGCTATTCACAATCGTCAAGAAGAGATTTTTGGTCTTCTTTGCGCGCATATTAAATTCAACACAGGTCGATGAGAATGGCAAAGATGGGTGCCTCATCCTCAACTCTAGTCTGTGTCTAGTGCAGCCCTACAAATGCAGGGAGAATTACAGTGGTTCAAGGTAATGGTTAACGAATATTACATAGATAGCTCTAACTGATGTCAGTTTTTGACACCTCTAGAATGAAAACATCTACCTTAAAACCTTCTGAAATGCCAAAAAGTTACATGTACACCACTTCTGTTAGTCAAAGTTGATATAACATTAAACTTCATTTTTTCTCGGAAAAAAAACGTTAAACTTCATTTAACAACAAAGTAGTCTTATGATTAGTTAACCCCACCCCTCAATGATGAAGATGTCATTTGCTTTTTGTTTTTTTACAATGTCTCTAACTAACCTAGTAACAGTCCAATGAGTGTGAATATAAATAGTAGCTGTCTCATTATAATATTGGCATAGCTTAAAGTATCAGGATCTTTCCTAGTGTGATTATATAAGTTTTTGCCTCACATAGCATCAATTTTCATCTACTTTTATTTCTGTAACGTGTGCATTTGAGTTGAAATTTTTTTCACGATACTCGTCTTTTACAGGCTGTGGAGAAGCTGATTCACCCTAGTCTAGTAAACCTAAGAGACGAAAATAGAAGAACTGCTAGGGAATTATTCATGACTGAGCACAAAGATTTAGCTGCAGCAGGAGAGAAATGGATGAAGGATACATCAAATTCTCGTATGATCTTTTTGACTCTAGTAGCCACATTCATGTTTGCTGCCGCCTTTACTGTGCCGGGAGGCAACGACAGTGAAGGAATTTCAATCTTCTTGTGGACCAAACCATTCTTAGTATTCGCTGTTTCAGAAGCCTTGGCACTGTTTCTTCTCTAACTTCTCTTTTGATGTTCTTTTCGATCCTAACCGCACTTTAAGCTGAAGAAGATTTCCGCAATTTATTGCCAAAGAAATTGATACTAGGACCGGCTTCTCTCTTCCTTTCCATAGCCACAATGATGGCAGCTTTTGGTATGTAGAGTAAAAATTTAGAAATCACGCAACAACATAATTTCATATCTGGTAATCTTGAAGCACGAGAGTTTATTAGTTAGAGTTCGACCATTCAAGATTATTGCGGTTGCACTCAATTGAATTAATTGAGTTGCTTACATCCCTTCAAAGATATCATACCATTTATAGTTCTAAGAGTTTTGAATTAAAATGTGGAAAATTCTAGTAAATGACCGTGTCGAGGAATTTATAGCAACATTTTAAAATTTATGAAATTCCTGTCAATGACCATATTGCAGAATTGAGAGAATTTTAGGAGTTAGCGAATCTTTAAGTAAATGACCTTCTATGAAATTCTAAGGGTTGTGTTTTGATTTAGAATTAAATGACTTTTTTAGGATTTTTGAGAAAATTTGATTCAATTTGGAAATTGTGACTACACTTAGTTTTTGTAACTAAGTTGCTTATGTATCCTTTTTAAGGAAATGTAGTTCAAATATTTTTGTGATTTGGAGAATTTGAGATAAATGAACTCATTGGTATTTTGAAGATTGTTACTATCTGATATGGATATAGGAATTTTGAGGTGAGTGATCCCACTTAGAATTTCGAGAACTTTTGGAAATTTGATTTAAACTTATAACTGAACTTATTATATTTTTAGGTTGCCTATGTATTCTTTGCAGAATCAAATTTGACATAGTTCATATATTTTTGCAGTTTAGGTTAATTTCTTAGCAATCCCATTTTATAGAATTATAAGCTAAGAAGAACTTTTTTTTTTTTTTTTCATGGATATTTTTATAATCCATTAAATTTGCTTTGATTGATTTTGACAAAAATTTGTGGACTCATGAAGAATTTGGAGTCTTAGATGTATTACTTTTTAATTTAATTGGAATAATATTTATTGCTTGTCCAATTTTCTTTTCTTTGGTCGTTTGATTTTCCCGACAACCATAAATCAATATTTTGTCATGATAACTCTCCTTATTTGAAGCCTTCTTCTCATATTGCACATAAGCATGTGTCTAAATATACTTTGGGCTAAACAGGTGACCGTAGACTTTAGCAAGAGACATTGATGTACATGTACTATGCTCGAGGTACTCTGAGGTCATGCAACTGACTCTCTTTTGTGGTTGTTTTCATTTTATCACTTTGCTTTGCAATGACTAATACTCCGTGTATTTATCTTTCACTTTGGGGGGGAATGATTTGAACTGTTGATTTTGTGGCTGCATCTATATTGTTAAATAGATTGCTTATGTACCCTTTTGTGGGATCAAGCCTTTCGTAGTTCGGATAGCCAAATTTTAAAGCTTCATGCTTCTTGCTTTGAGCTTTTGTTTCGCATTTAAGCCTTTTGCTTTACGCTTTGTTTTGTTTTTGTTTATGTTTTTGATCATATTTGTAGCAGTTTAGCTTTTTGCTTCATACAATTGCTTTCATGCTCTTTTTTTTTTCGCTTTTGCTTTTTACATTGCTCTTTGTTTCGCACTTTGCTTTTTGTATTGAGCTATTTTTTAAAACAGAAAAGTGGTCCTCGATTGAAAAGACAATAGAAATCTTTTGCTTCGGAAAAAGAAGAATCTATTTTAAGTTTCTTCTTTTTGAACATCTCTTCAATAATGTCCTTAAGAAGAGAACACTCTTCTGTCGAATAGATGGTACTTCGATGATATTGACAGCAATAGAGTTCATTGGTCTTATCAGCTTCTTTCTTTGTCTTTCTCATCTTATACAAAGGTAGCCATTAACTCGTTATTCTGATGAGCTACTTGCACCTCAACCACACTTGCTCTTGAAACGAGTTCACTGAATGATTGAAGTTCTGTAGTGCATAGATAGATAGCTATCTCAGGGGTGAGATTATCTCTACATAATTGCACTGCAGCTGACTTAGTCAATTTTTTTGGGCAATGGAGTCTGAGGCTTCTCCATCTCGTATTAAACTCACTGACATTCTCATTTGACCTTTGCTTAGTTTCATCTAGGTTAGTAAGAGTGACTTCCTCGATTAAGCTTACAAACTGGGCAAGGAAAGCAATTTGCATGGCGTCCCATGTGTTTATTGAATTTGGCGATAATTATGTATACCATGTAAATGCTACTCCTTTAATTGCACAAATTGTCTAATGAGCAATGCATCAGATTGAGCAGAATCACTACAGGCAGAAATGAAATATGCCAAATGTTCTTGAGCAGCCCATCGAACTTTTCAAAGTTAAGATGTGTATAGTTTGGGGGATAAGGGACTATATCATAATGGGACAAGTATGGTTTGTGATATCCAAGAACGGGAAGACTTATTGTCATTTGAAATTCTCAGATGCTTTCCATGATTAGTGCTTTCAAATCAGTCTGAGTCATTGAAGTTGTTAGAGCTTGTGTCTTATCAGGTTGAGTCATTGAAACTGTTGAAATTTGCCATACTTCCACTTTCTTTTGCTTGCTTATATTGACTTGTTTGGCTAATTGTACTGCAAGGCGTTCAATTTCAGCTTGCTTTTCAGCTATTATTCTTCGTAGTTCTTGAAATTGCTCCTCTAAACTTGTTGTTCCAATAACAAACACTGGCATGAGCTTAGATTCAGTATTGTCATATTGATTTACTAACTTTCAAGGAGGATCATTGTTTTTGTTTATTAGAACAAAATCCTTGTAAAGTAGGTCATTGGAACGTTTGAGAAAGCTTATAGCTTTGTACGTTGAGGAATAAAAAGATTCATAGGTTGAAGCTTGATGTTTGAGCTGTGGTCTAGAGTGTAATATTTTTCCTATGTAGGGCTTTGATTCATTGCTGAATGCCGTGGTTTTGAGAATAGAAGTTTTAGTTACTTGTTGACCAATATGAGAACTCCTTTCTCTTTCTTTGATTTCTATCATGGTCCATTCTTTTTGGCTGTTAAACATGGAAGATGGACTTGAACATGGAAATCTAAGTCCACTACTTTTAGCTTTTCTTGTGGGCTTAGGCTGTGATGTAAATCTCTTGGTCAAATTTGCTCGTAACAAGGAATCAATTTCCGTAGGAATTGACCCAATTTCTTTCCTCTTTATGCCTTCTAAATATAGTAGAGAGACATTTGAATTTTTTCCAACACATTCAGTGTAGGGTGTGGTCATATTCTCTTTAAGCAACTTTGGGATACTTGATGGCATAGTACCTTGAGTGGCTTTTAACTTCGAAAGAGTTAGACCATTGTTTTCTTCCTTTATGAAAGTCGTCGTGTTGGTGTTGCTGGTGACAATATCGATCGGAATAGAACCAATTATTATTTGAGTTAAGCAATGATCCTAAGTTTTTGTGGTTATAGCAGGATTGCCCCTAATGAGCTTTGTTGACTTTGCATGAGCGGTCTTTGCGACATTGGGTAGGAGTATTGTAGCGACCTTTGTAGTCCTTATAGCTCTCCTCTTTAACGATCATGCTTGTCTCTTCTTCAGTCCCTTTGTAACTTTTCCTTTTAAGGCCTCTGAAATTTGGTTATCTTTGGTGATCTTCACTTGTCTTAGGGCTTTAGCTTCAATGGGTGCCTCAGTGATAGAGAAGGTCATACAGAAACCATCTTTTGTTTTTTGCCTCTTGTCGGTATGCATAGTAGAGAGCTTATGGAATTAGACAATCACTTCTGATGCCATTTTTTTTTCTGCAAGACAACACATATAGTTATACAAGTAAATTTAAACTCGGTCAAAAGTCGATCGGATATAAGAAGGAAACTAGGTCCTACCGAGCATGCCAAAAACTATGTTGAATAAAAATTTAGAAATCACACAACATAATTTCACTTATGCTAATATTAAAGCATGAGAGTTTATTAGTTAGAGTTTGACCCATTCAAGATTATAAGAATATCTTCTTAATTATAACTCTTTGGTATAAAGGAACACCTTTTGATTCTAATTATAATGAAGTCAATTTATTTGTGTAACTTAGGGGAACTTTGGATGATTTTGGATTGCGACTATATTCAACTGAATAATTGAGTTACCTACATACCCTGTTGAAGGATCAATCAACTTGTAGTTCTAAGATGATGACAGAGTAAGCACGAGAGTATGGAATACGAATCCTATTCAAGTTCCCATTGGTCATTGGTCCAGTTACAAGAGCACATGTAAAGAAATTCTAAAATATATTAAGCGGGTCCATTCAAGGGATTTAGGCTCAAGCATGCACGTGGAGGTCCATTAAAGGAGATGAATGAAATTTCTAAGCCCATAACAAGCTTGCTTTGGGTTCAAGAAAGTCCATAGGCGCATATGAAAGAAATCTAATTTGTAAAGACTTGAATGCCAACTCATAGCTTACTTTCCTATTTTGCTTATTAGTTTCCCAAAACAATTTATTTATTTGTTTTTTTTCTTTAGTGGCATGTAATAGGTTGATTAGTGGCGTGTAAAGTCAAAATTGACTCCCTTTTAATTAGGGCCGAATTTAGCTTAACTATTAGGATTATTTTTCCTACTTTCAGGCATTTTGGTGGTTTTTTTAGACTGACATTTTCATGGCCCTTAGCCTATATATTGTACACTTTTCATTCAATAAGGACACATTACACTTCATTAAAATTAAGAGCAATTTCTCTTTGGTACTTTGAGAACTTATTCGAACTTATCAAATTTCTCTATGGTGTTTATCCTTTGACTTATCAATCGAGATTTCTATCCTTGATTACAACATCTTCCTTTATACCAAGGTTCACGTCTTTTTATAAGTGTTGGGTTGAGGTTTTCCATCCGAATCTGATTGTAGAACGGTCTTAGGCATCATTCTTGTTCTGAGATTCGTCACAAGTTGATAAAATCATTTGGTATCAGAGTCGGGTTCTAGTCTCAGGTTTATTATATCTTTTATCTTTTCTTTCTAGTCAAATACCAGTTTATATTCTTTCTTTTTTATTTATCTAAATCGTCCAAAAAAAAGAGTAACCAAACTTATCTATTCTAGTCGTAATGATTCTTTCTTGATTGCTTTTGAGTCCAAACTTATTTTTTGAGTCAATTCTGTGTAATCTTTGTGTCCTTTAGTCAATATTTGATTCCTAATTAAAAAAAAAGAAGAAGAATCTATGGCTAAATTAGAGGTTTTTAAGTGTGCTTCAGTAAAACGGCCATAACTTTTGATCTGGGTATTGAAACGAATATTATGATACATCAAATCGAAGCTCTTTCTGAGATCTATGATTTGAACCGATACCTACCATTCACCCTAGATTTCGAGTATAAAATCATTCATTTTCATTACTTTCCGAGCCTTTAAGGTTTTGTCTGCGTGAGTTTATTGTTTCCTTGTTCCATGTGAACCTAGGATTTGAATTGTTAGTTTCTATGCTAATCCAATTCATGAATCCTTTCTTGTCAATTTTCAGAAAGTTTTATTCTAGATTACTACATTAAACCCTAATCTGGTTGGTGAGTTTTGGTGTGGATTGTTGCTAAGAAATATTGATTATTTATTTGAATTAGTTTGATAAGAACTTTTGAGAAATTACAAGTGGAAAAAGGATAGAGTGGTGAGCACATAAGAAGGTAAAAGCAAATCTGATATTTTTGTGAAACACGAGTGAAATTGAATTATTCATTATTGAGTAAAACACATGAGAGAGTATGTGAGGTCTTTTCTTTTACTAACTTTGTTTTGTAGCAAACATATCAGACATTAAGGACAAAAATAATTCTAGAAATACATCTGGTGTAGGTGATCTGAAGCTTCTCATGGAAGCTCTAATTGGCGGGATGAGGAGAGCGATGATAGCAGAGATAGAGCAAGTTCATGAGCAGATAGATAGGATAGAGAACGCACATGTGGGGCAGCCACAACTTGCTCCTAATAAGCGTAGAAGAGAGAAATTTCAACTTAAGGAATTAAGGGTTGAAGATGAAGAGTATCCAAATACTTTTGGTGATGAAGATGATCGCTAATAATGAGAGGAATGTTGGGCAGTTTAAAGGAGCTAGGAATCGGGAAGATAATTCTTTGGATAGTATTAAGATGAAGATTTTGTCATTTCAAGGCAAGAATGATCCAGAAGCTTACCTCAAGTGGGAAAAGAAGGTAAAATTAGTATTTGATTACTACAATTACTTCGAGAATAAGAAAGTAAGCTTGCTACCATTGAATTTTTCGATTATATCATTGTTTGGTGGGATCAGTTAGTGATGAATAGGAGACAAAATAGGGAGCATCCAATAGAGTCGTGGGAGGAGATGAAAACTGTGATGAGAAAGCGGTTAATTCTAAGCTACAAGTACCGAGAATTGTATAACAAGTTGCAAAGTCTTAGGCAAGGTAACTAGAGTGTAGAGGAATATTATAAGGAGATAGAGTTTGCTATGATTCGATCAAATATAGAGGAAGATTGAGAGGCTACAATGTCTAGATTCTTGGTTAGTTTGAATCGAGAAATTGCTAATATGGTAGAATTGCAATATTATATGGAGTTGGAGGATATGGTACACATGGCAATAAAAATTGAGAACCAACTGAAGAGGAGGGGTAGCACACATCCAAGCCAAAATCCATGTACATCCGCTTAGAAATCAAATTAATGGAAGAAGGATGAAAGGCAACCTACGATGAAGTCAAAAACTGAGCAAAAGTAAGAAGTGATCAGCCATATATATCAAGGTAAATTTGATTATTCTACGTCTAGGAATCATGATATCAAGTGCTTTAAATATTGGAATAATGTCCTATAAAGCAGTTTATTATTTAGACATTATAAACAATAATTATTGGATTATTTAGTATCTATTTGTATTAATAAATTCATTTTATGAATTTCTATTTCATTTATGTCCCATTGATATATATGTGATGTGTATGTTTATCTTATGCAAACATCTAAAAGATTCCAAGACATGAAAATGAATAATAAAGAATTATTTGTATGATGAGTTCATATATGGGAGACATTATATTCTTTATGTCATTATGTCTAAATTAAATTGTTCGCATTCTACATATTGAAGATGAGATACTTTACTATGCCATAGAATGTAGTGTTTGTTATCTATTTAATTAATGAAGTCTCTAATTATCGAAGTGAGTCTTCGAATAGAAACACTAGTGTGTTATAAGAAAGTTATAACAGCATCGAACATGACCTAGTGAATTAGAATTTGAGATTAAGTGCCGTAACTCAAATTTCTAATTTTACTAATCTAGCACTATTGTAAAAGACCTTAATCCTAGTGATTAACGAACTTACTTTCATGTGTTTTATCTTTTTGAGTTACTAAAGGACTAGTTCCGATTTATGGTTCGAACTCCGGTATCTTGGAAGATAAGGTATATGAAATGTGTAGAATGTTTTTCATAATGGACACCATGTATATGATGTCACTTTGAGTTTTTCAAGTACATGGATAATATAAACCAGGGCCCCAGTATTCACTATGTGAATTTGACTGTGTTGGTATAAGCAGATACAAACACCATAGTCAACTATTATCCATTAGATGAAAAATGGCAACTCAAAGGTAAATATGTACAAGAAGGGTAATACGATAATTTTACCCTACTAATACGTCATTGCATTGGGGGTATGTCTACAGGTATAGTATATGCTAAATGGATCAAGCTAATTAATTGTTAATAAGCTTCATAGAAAATAAATGACATTTAGTCCAAGAGTTCAATATTGGGCCTATAGTGGTGTGCCCCAATATTAATGGATAAGGCCCAATCATAATTAATAGTTAATTATGATCGTAGGTATATGGTTCATTGGAGCTTGGGTTTTATGGATCCATTTGGTCCCTTGTCTAGCTCAAATTAAAGCCCAATACTTATTTGATGATCAGTTGAGCCCAACAAGCCTAATAAGCCCATTAGGGTTTATTAATCTCTTTATAGTTAAGAGAAAAGTTCTCTAGCAACCAGAGATAAGTGTTACACGTGAAACACCCCCTTGAGAAGAGAGTGTCACACAAAAAACAGAGAAAGAGAGAGATAGTAGAGAAAATCGGCCACCATTAGGGTTTCACTGTCCTTGGTGTTTCGGCCATCCTAAAGAAATCAGTTCGAGGAGATTATCTTCTTGTTCATCTATAGATCTCTTTGTTAGGAATCAAGAAGGTGACCACCCATTAGATCAATCAAATGGCTTTCGAGAATAGACGAGAAGATAAGAAGGTTGTGGAGCGAATCCGGGTATTGTTCTTGTCTAGATCAAGAGTTAATTTATGTTAGACCACGATCCAAAATATTTTGTAAAAAGAAATATTTTAAACGACCAATTCCGTTGCATTTCTTGATTTTACAATACTATGGTGTTCTTGAAAATGATTTTATGAAAATATTTTCCAGAAATTTATTCCAGCTAACACCAGCATTAAATACCAAGGTAGGGTTCATATAACTAGTCAATGTCTAAATATAAAAGTTATGATATTGCGAAATGATGGTGAGATTGAAACTGAAGATGAAGATGACACTGACCATATACCACTATTGGAGGATACCAATGAAGAGGAATACCCGGCCCAAGGAGATTTGTTGGTGACGAGAAGAACATTAAGTGCGCAAGTCAAAGACGAAGAAGAGGTGCAATGAGAAAACATCTTTCATACTAGGTGCCACGTTCAAAACAAGGTATATAGTGTGATTATTGATGGTGATAGTTGTACTAATGTTATTAGTACTATAATGGTGAAGCAATTAGGGTTGCCAACCATAAGGCATCCCCGACCTTACAAGTTGCAGTGGTTAAACGATAGTGGTGAAGGGAAGGTGAATAAACACGTATTAGTTTCTTTTTGTATTGGAAAATATGAAGATGAAATCTTATGCGATATAGTTTCGATGCAAGCTGGACACTTGTTACTAGGTTCACCATGGCAATTTGATAGGCGTGTTAAATATGATGGTTTCACTAACAAAAACTCATTTGTACTTAATCAAAGGATAATCACTCTAGTTCTTTTGACACTAAAAGAAGTTCATAAGGATCAAGTGAGATTGCAAAAAAAGAGTGAACAAAATAGAAGAGTGAAAAAGAGAGAGAGACTAAAGAAAAAAAGAGAGAAAAGACAATGATAGATTCGGCCATTGAGAGAAAAATAGAGAGAAATCAAAACAAATTTTATGCAAAAGCCAAAAAGATTAAGAGAGCGATGTTTTCATAGCAGCCTATATTTTACTCTTGTACGAAGAGGCATTTTTAAACACTAAAGATGTTAATCTTGCTTTGCCTAGTTTTATTATTTCTATGTTGTAGGAATTCAAGGATGTCTTTCCCGACAAGGTGCCACCTGGTTTGCCTCCAATTAGGGGAATAGAACATTAAATTGATTTTGTACCCGGCACTGCCATTCCAAACCGACCAGCCTATAAGAGTAACTTCGAGGAGACAAATAAGCTTCAAAGGCAGGTTAGTGAATTGATGGAAAAGGGGTACGTTAGAGAAAGTATGAGTCTATATGTAGTTCCGGTAATTTTGGTTCATAAGAAAGATGGATCATGGAGAATGTGTGTTGATTTCCGAGCAATTAATAATATAATGGTAAAGTATCGACAACCTATTCCTCGCTTAGATAATATGCTGGATGAATTGCATGTGTCTTGTGTATTTTCTAAAATTAATTTGGAAAGTGGATATCATCAAATCCGAATGAAAGAAGGTGATGAATGGAAAACTACGTTCAAAACAAAATAGGGTCTATATGAATGGTTAGTTACGCCTTTTGGATTAACTAATGCTCCTCGCACTTTCATGAGATTAATGAATCATGTTTTGTGTGCTTTTATTAGAAAATTCGTCGTTTTTTATTATGATGATATTCTGATTTATAGCAAAAACTTGGATGAACATATAGTATATTTGAAATCTATTTTAGATGTGCTTAGAAAAGAAAAGTTGTTTGCTAATCTGAAGAAGTATACATTTTGCACCGATAAACTTGTGTTTCTAGGATTTATTAGGAGTGCATAGGATATACAGTTTGATGAGGAGAAGGTACGTGCAATCTAAGAGTGGCTGAGTCCTACAACCGTAGGAAATGTGAGAAGTTTTCATAGACTTACTAGTTTCTACTGGCAGTTTGTGAAAGACTTTAGCACATTGGCCTACACCACTTACCGAAGTAATCAAGAAAAACGGTTGTTTCATGTGGGGAGAAGAATAAGAGAAGGCATTTCAACTGATCAAGCAAAAACTGACCAACGCCCCCTTATTGTCTTTACCTAACTTTAATAAAATATTTGAAATTGAATTTGCTGCTTCAAGTATTGGTATAGGTGCAGTTTTAATATAGGAAGGATGGTCAATTACTTACTTCAATGAGAAGCTAAGTGGAGCAGCCTTAAACTACCCGACTTATGACAAGGAGTTATATGCATTAGTTACGACTTTGGAGACATGAAAACACTACTTATGGCCTCAAGAATTTGTGATCCATGCAGATTATGAGTCATTAAAGCACATGAGAGGCCAAAATAAGCTAAACAAGAGACATGCACGATGGGTTGAATTCATTAAGACGTTTCTATATGTCATCCGATATAAACAAGGTAAGAAAAATATTGTTGGCGATGGACTTTCTCGCAGGTTCGTATTACTTTCTACTATTGATGCTAAAATACTTAGATTATAGCATATTATAGAATTATATCCTTTAGATCATGAATTTAGTGAAGAGTATGTATCTTGTGAAAAGAGAGCCAATGATAAGTACTTTTAGGCATAAGGATTTCTTGTTTCGAGAAAATAAATGGTGCATACCGAATTGTTCTATGCGAGATTTGCTAGTGAGAGAATCACATGGAGGAGGTTTAATGGGATATTTTGGAGTTGCTAAGACTTTAGCTGTTTTACAGGAATATTTCTATTGGCCACACATGAAACCAGATGTTGAGAGAATTTGTGGTAGATGTGTCACGTGTAGGCAAGCAAAATCCTGAGAGTAACCCCATGGTTTATACACCCTACTACCCATTCCTAGTGAGCCTTGGATTGATATTTCAATAGACTTTGTGTTAGGATTGCCTAGGTTTAAACGGGGTAGAGATTCAATTTTTGTAGTGGTGGATAGATTTTCTAAGATGGCACATTTCATTCCATTTCACAAATCTGATGATGCTTTCCATATTGCTGATTTATTCTTTATAGAGATTGTAAGATTGCATGGCATACCTAGAATAGTTGTTTCTGATAGAGATGATAAGTTCTTGAGTTACTTCTGGAAGACTTTATAGGTTAAGTAAGTTAGGAACTAAGTTATTGTTTTCAACTACTTGTCATCCTCAAACCGATGGTCAAACTGAAGTAGTGAATAGGAATTTGTCTACTTTGTTGAGGGTTATTATTAAAAAGAATATCAAAACTTGGGAAGAATGATTACCATATGTTGAGTTCGTTTATAACGTTCTATTCATTCTGCTACTAAATTTTCACCATTTGAAATTGTTTGTGGTTTTAATCCTTTAACTTTTTTGGATTTATCACCATTACCTTTGTCTGAGCGTGTGAATTTAGATTGAAAAAGGAAAGCTGACCTTGTAAAGAAGATTCATGAGAAAGCAAAGCTCAACATCAAACGACGAACTGAGCAATATGCCATACAAGCAAATAAAAGACGACAATAGGTTGTCTTTGAACCTGGTGATTGGGTTTGATTGCACATGCAAAAGGAGCAGTTTCTGACTCAAAGAAGATCCAAGCTTCTACCTAGAGGAGATGGACCTTTCTAAGTCTTGGAACGGATCAACAACAATGCATATAAGCTTGACTAACCTAGTGAGTATAATGTAAGTGCTACTTTTAATGTTTCTGATTTGAGTCATTTTGATGTAGGTGATGAACTTGATTTGAGGACAAATCTTTTTCAAGAGGAGGGGAATAATGAGGACAAAGCAAGCACGAGAGCATGGTATACGGATCCTGTTCAAGTTTCCATTGGTCCAGTTACAAGAGCACATGTAAAGAAATTCTAAAATACATTAAGCGAGTTGATTCAAGTGTTTGGGCTCAAGCATGCACGTGGAGGCCCATTGAAGGAGATGAACGAATTTCTAACCCCATAACATGCTTGATGCAGGTTCAAGAAAGTCCATAGGTGTATATTAAAGAGAAATCTGATTTGTAAAGACTTGAACGGCAAGTCATAGCTTACTTTCCTATTTTGGTTATTAGTTTCGTAAAACAATTTATTTGTTTATTTCCTTTTCTTTAGTGGCCTGTAATAGGTTGATTAGTGGCGTGTAAAGTTAGAATTGACTCCCTTTTAATTAGGGCTGAATTTAGCTTACCTATTAGGGTTATTTTTCCTACTTTCCTTTTCTGGTTTGGGTAAGTTACCTATAGGCATTTTTAGGTTTTTTTTTAGACTAAAATTTTCGTGGCCTTTAGCCTATATATTGTACACTTTTTATTCAATAAGGGCAGACTATAATTCATTAAAATTGAGAGTAATTTCTCTTTAGTTTTTTGAGAACTTATTCAAACTTATCAAATTTATTTATGACGTTCATTCTTTAACTTATCAATCGAGTTTTCGATCCTTGATTGTGACATCTTCCTTTATACCAAGGTTCAAAGTTTTTTATAGGTGTTAGGTCGAGGTTTTCTATCCGAATCTGATTGTAGAACAGTCCTAGGTATCATTCTTGTTTTGGGTTTCATCATAAGTTGGCGGGGTTTTTATCATAACAGTTTTGAACTGAAATATGGAAATTCTGGTGGATGACCATGTCGAGGAATTTATAGCAACATTTTAATGAAATTTTGGTCGATGACCATATCGCAGAATTGAGAGAATTTTAGGAGTTGGCAAATTTCTAGGTAAATGACCTTTTGTGAAATTATGGGAGTTGTATTTAGATTTGCAATTAAATGACTTTCTTAGGATTTTTGGAAAAATCTAATTCAATTTGGGAACTGTGACTAGACTTAGTTTTTGTAATTAAGTTATCTACGTATCCTTTTGAAAGAATCAAGTCAACATAGTTTAAACATTTTTGGGGTTTGGAGAATTTGAGATAAATGACCTTATTGGTATTTTGGAGATTGTTACTATTTGATATAGATTTGGGAATTTTGAGGTGAGTGACCTTACTTAGAATTTTGGGAACTTTTGGAAGTTTAATTTAAGCTTGTAACTGCACTTAGTATATTTTTTAGGTTACCTACATATCTTTTGCAGAATCAAGTCTAACGTAGTTCACGTATTTTTGCAGTTTAGGTTAATTTCTTAGTAATCCTATTTCATAGAATTATATGCTAAGAATACCTTTTTTTTTTCATTTCATGGATATTTTTATAATGCATTATATTTACTTTTATTTGATTTTGACAAAAATATACAAACTCACGACGAATTTGGAGTCTTAGATATGTCACTTTTCAATTTAATTGGAATAATATTTATTGCTTGATATTCCAATTTTCTTTTTTTTTTTGGTCGTTTGATTTTTCGGGGAAACTTAAATCAATATTTTGTGATGATAGCTCTCCTTATTTGAAGCATTCTTCTCATATTGCATATAAGTATGTCTCTAAAATACTTTGGGCTAGACAGGTGACCATAGACTTTAGTAAGAGACTGGATCTTGTGTTTATAGGACTTAATGTGTTTGTTGGGCTGACGCACCCTAGGTTTCCTTGGCCAACTCTGGCCAATCTTGACTATTTCTTGGACATTTTTTGTCACTTCTTGGACATTTCTTGACTGATCTTAGCCTCCCTTGGCTTCTCTTGGCCTTTTTTGGCCTTAATCCTTCAAAGTGGCTGAGCGTTTGGATCGTTTTACAGCTGCCTTTTTACTTTCAGCTTATGGTTTCAATGATTATCATTCAAATTGATCTCTTAATTCTAATCTTGATGATTCTTTGGAGATGGATGATTATGGTAAGAGGTTGGATGCGGTTGCTCAAGGGACTTCTGATGGTGTTGCTGGTCATGAATTAGATTTTCATAGTGGTGTTGGTGATGTTAGGGTTGATTTTCATGGTGCTCCTTCTCCCTTGGTGATTGATAACTAGACCTTGAACCTAGGGCTAGGGTAAGATCCAAAAAGATTTGTCCGTGGTGTTATTGGTAATGTTAGGGATGATTTTCATGGTGCTCCTCTTCCCTTGGTGAATGATAACCAGACTTTGAACCTAAGGCTAGGGCAAGATCCGAACAAATCTGCCCAATCTTTGCCATATGATACCGTAACTCCAGGTGTGGAGATCTCTCATGTGGGCATTGGAGACACTTCCTTTCATGCTGGTTATGCTCTAGGTAGGGTTGATTCAAGGCTTCCTTTAGTAAGTTTAGGCGCACATAGGTTGGTTGATTCAGGTGCTCATGGGCTGGTTATTGGACCAGCTAAGGATGTTTAGCAAGGTGCTTATGGGCTGGTTCTTGGAGTCACTGGTGTTTCTCATGCCAATGTTGATTCTCATGATGCGGCTGTTAAAGATTCTAATGTTTCTTTCAAGGTGATCAATTTTGGTCTTCTCGCTTCAGATCAAGGCTTGTGCTTCATGACTTCCAAAAATAAGGGTGTCAACTTAGATTCTTCAAAGAAAGTTGTTAATGTTGCTGGTGGCCTCAAGAAAGTTCAAGATTCCATTAAGAAAGTTCAAGATTTTGGTACTCCTTCATTTGCACAAATGACAAACTCTACTACTCGAGATAAAGTTCCCTTAATGCCAGACCCTCAAATTTCAAATATAGCTCTAGAATCTTCAAAGCCAACATTGAAAGGGAATTATGTTTGTGTGAAAGTGAATGAAAAAGCCTTGAAGAATCGGTTGGAGCTATGCCAATATTCTCTTATTGGTCGTATTTTTCTTTCTAAAGGAGATTCAACGTGGAAACTTGCTGATCTTAAGTTCAAGCTACAATCAATCTGGCAACTTTCTTCGGATTGGTGGCTAATTTCTCTTGGGCATGGTTTCTTCCATATTCTACTCACTTCTTCGGAGGAGAAGGCTCGTGTTTGGTCTATGAGATTAATAAATCTCAAACCTAGTGTTCTTCATTTGGAACCATGGCATCCGAACTTCAACTTAAATACCCAACGATCAACCAACACTTAAATTTGGGTTAGGTTTAATGAGCTGCCTTGGGTCTATTGGGATCATCAAATTCTTTTTAAATTGGCTTGAGGAGTTGGTATCCCAATTAGATTTGATGAGATGATGCTCAAAAGGGAATTTGGTCACTTTGCTCGTATACTTATTGATATTGATCTTTCGTAGCTAATTTCTGATTCTTTAATAGTTGAGGTTGGGGCTGATTACTTTTTTGTACCCTTGGAGTATGAGCGTCTTCCAAACTTTTGTACTTCTTACAAAGCAATTGGCCATGATGTAGTCACTTGTTGGTGTGGACAAGTTGTAGCAATAATCAAGGATGGAGATGCTAAAGTTAAAAGGGGTCGCTCTAGGTCTCGAAAAAAAATTTATCGCCCTATTACAAATTCACCACCAAAAGCTGTTGAAGTTCTAGTTTCTAATGTTTTTTTAACTCTCAAAAGTAATCTGGACCAAAAAGGAATATGCGCAAATGTAGGGGAAAAAGGAGAGTCTAAATTCTAGGAAGATGATATAGAGACTCTTGAGGATGATCAACCTCATTTGGAGCATTCGAAAATGCCAGTTGTTAATCCAATTGATGAGCTGATAGTTAATCAACAACCTATTTCTTCAAAAGATCAATTCGGTGATCAAGATAATATGGAAGTTGATTAAGGTCTTACTTTAAGGCAAGCCACTAAAGAATCCTCTTTGCTAGATGATTCAAGGAGTGATAATATTGATACAAGTGATCTTTCTCCAACTAAGTTTTTCTCTTCAAGAGACGAGGGTTGGCAAGAAGTCTAGTCGAAGAAAAAGAAAAAAGCGGCTCACTCTTAGTATACTAAGCTTGTTACATAGGCCTCCAAAACAATTTCTCAATGAGGGTGCTTTACTGGAATTGTAGGAGTATTTCCAATCTTGGAACTCAGTAGTCCTTAAAAGACTTATGTCTCCATCACAAACCTAATTTTTTAGCTGAACAATTATGTCCTTTTAATTCTATCTCTGCTCATTTCTGGCATTCATTGGGATTTCATCTAGTTGCACATAATAATAATCCCATTCCTTCTCTATGGGTTTTTGCCACTTCAATGATATCCAACTATCAGGTTATTGCCTCTCATTCTCAACATGTTTCTATTTCTTTTCTACTCACTGGTACATTGTTTTCTATTAATTTTGTCTATGCTAGTTGCTATTATTTTGTTCGAAGAGACTTATAAGACTCTTTGTCTTCTTTGCATATTATTAATCCGTGGTTAGTTGTTGGTGATTTCAATGCGGTCATGGGTGCTCATGAGACTACGAGCATTCTTAAGAGAAGTTCTTGTGAGAATTTCCGAGCTGGTGTTACTCTTTATAGGTTGGAGGGGTAATCGGAATTGTATAGATATTGACTCTTAGGGTCTTTTTTACACTTGGAAGGTAATCGGAATTGTAGGATCATGATGTCTAGGTTGGACAGAGCATTTTGTAGCCAAAACTTTCTAGATCAGTGGAATCAAGTCTCAAGTATTTGTTTTGCCTTGTTTGTATTATGACCATCATCCTTTGTTATTGTCTTCTTCAACAAATATTGCATCAGGTCCAAGAGCTTTTCACTTTCAGGGAATGTGGCTTTCTCATTCTTCTTTTAAAGACCTAATTACTTCGGTTTAGTCTCGTCCATATTTTGGTTCTCCAATCTCCATTTTGGTCAAGAAACTCAAGGACCTAAAATGTGAATTAAAGGTGTGGAATTGGCAAGTTTTCAGTGACCTTAAACTTAATATTTCTAAAGCTATTGACAAAGTCTTATTTATTCAAGAACAGCTTGCTACCGAGAGTCCTATTAACTCACTTTTTTTTCAAGAAATTGAAGCTCTCTCTTCTTTGGACACTTTCTAGTCCCAAGAAGAAATTTATCTTCATGAGCATAGCAGAATCAAATGGCTTAAGAAGGGGGACAAACTCTTTCTTTTTCCATAACATGGTGAAACGCAAACGTACTACAAAGGTTTTGAGTCATATGCAGATTAGGGATGATCTTGTGGATGATATAAATTTGATCTCTGCTCATATCCAGCAATTCTACAAGGATTTGTTCACCGAACCCTGTAATAGAGTTATTGATTACACTGTCATTTAGGATATTATTCCAAATCTGGTTACACTTTCAGATAATATAGAGCTATGTCATATTCCTACTGAAGAGGAAATTCGACTGACTATTTTTGACATGGATGCCTCTAGTGCCCTAGGTCCTGATGGTTATTCTGGCAAGTTTTTCCGTCACTGTTGGGATATTATGAGTTCAGATGTAGTTTCGGCTATCTGGCACTTCTTCCTTTATGGTAACTTAACACCTGGTCTTAATTCTAATTTTTTGGAGTTAATTCCTAAAGTGGATAATGCTTTTACTATTGATCAGTACCAACCGATTGTTTTGGGTAATTTTCTTTACAAGATGATTACAAAAATCATAGCTGATCGTTTGGGCCGTGTTTGTTTTTCATATCATTTCTCCTCATCAGTTTGGTTCTATCCCTGGTAGGAACATTCAGGATTGTATTATTAGAGCTTTAGAATGTTATAATTGTCTTCATAAAGATAGTTATGGAGGCAATTTGGCAATGAAGTTGGATATTAGGAAGGCTTTTAATACTATGCAATGGGATTTCATTAAGACTGTTTTATCATGTTTCAGCTTTGGAGACAATTTTGTCGCGTAGGTTGAAATGATCTTTCATTCGACTTGCCTTTCTATTTGGATTACTGGTTCCCCTTATGGATATTTTTCTTGTTCTAGAGGAGTTCGCCAGGGTGATCCTCTATCACCGCTTCTATTTGTTCTTGCAGAAGATTTCTTGAGTCGGTACCTCACATAATTGATTGAAAATGGTGATCTGGCCCCAATGACTTCTATAAGACATGAGAAAGCCCCAGTTCATTATCTTTTTGCAGATGGTGCTCTTTTATTTGCACGAGCTTCGAGGTCCAATATAAACATTATTCTCAATGCCCTTAGATGTTATGAAGATTTGTCGGGATAATAAGTTAATTACAACAAGTCTTTCATCTATTTTGGCAATGCAATTTCCCCAGCCAAAGTCTCTATATTAATTTTTCAAATTGGTATGAGAAGGGGTGGTTCCACTTTAAACTATCTTGGTGTTTCCTTGTTTGCTGGCTCCTCCAAAAGGGCTCACTTTCAACCGATTCTGGATAAGGTATATGATAACTTCAAGTACTGGAAATGTATGAGTCTATCAATAGTAGGTAGAGTGAGCCTGGTTAATTTGGTTATTATGGGACATCTGTCTTATTCTTTTTAGGTATATCATTGGCTAATTAGTCTTTTGAAGGATTTGATTTCTGCGATAAGGAATTTTTTGTGGTCTGGCTCAATCAAAGAAACTAAACCCATCATTGTCTCCTGGCAGATGTGTTGTAAGCCAAAAAAAAGAGGGCGACCTTGGTCTTTGAGATCCTCGTCTTCTCAACTCTGTACTTTTAAAGAAACTCTCTTGGAGTTTGTTGATTGAGGATTCTTTTGTCTTTAAGTTTTTACGTGGTCATCTTTTCTCCACTGGTTTCTCTATTCGCAAGTTTCGGAAGTCTTATATTTGGTGCGGTTTAAAGCCTTTTATTCAACCAGTTATTGATGAATCGATATGGACACCGGTTATTAATTCTAAGGTCCGTTTCTGGATAGACAACTGGTTTGGTTCTCTTTTAGTTGACGTGATTGATTATGATGCTTCTCTGGAGCTTGCTTTTGATTCTGTCATTGGGGATGTGTCTACTAATACGGTTTGGTCTTTACTAGAATCTTTCATAAATAACTTTCCATAAATTGCTGAGGAGATTAGGAATGTTGCTTTTTGTAATAAGGATACTTTTATATGGCCCAATTCCCCTTTAGGTCGAATTAATTGTGCAGATGCTTACTTGTCCTTGGCTGGTCCTTTCATTAAAGAAAGATGGGGTGATAAGTTCTGGGCTAGTTTCATTCCTCCGTCTCGGTCTATGTTTTTTTTGGAGATTAATTCAAGATAAACTTCCAACAGAGATCAACCTCATGTGAAGAGACTTTATAATGTACTCTTGTTATCGTTTTTGTTTCGAGCACGAGGAAACTGCAGATCATCTATTTACTTTCTGCTCTTTTGCTCGTAGTATTTAGGGTGTAGTCTCTTATGCCTTTAGTCAGCATATACGTATGGATAGCTCAATTATTGATCTTTGGCTGGATGCTTTAGAAGCTACTTTTAGTAGCCAGGTTTCTCAACTCTAGAGATCTGCAATTGTTTCTGCTGCCTGGGTTAGTTGTAGATCTTGTAATGAGTTCATTGTTGACAACGAAAAACCTAACATTTATTCTGCTATTGCTTGGATTTGGCGTGCAATTAATGAGTCCAACTTGATGGGATCGGGTACAATGCATAATATGATGGAGGAAATAGCTATCTTGAAATGTCTTCATGTTGATCTCAAGCCTCTTAAGGCTCCTAGGATTATTGAAGTTCGTTGGTAACATCCCCCTTCAGGTTGGTTAAAAGTTAATTTAGATGGAGCAGCTTATGGTTCTCCGGGATTAGCAGGATGTGGTGGTATTTTTTGAACATCAAGGGGTTTCTTCAAAGGTGGTTTTGGGATTCCTTTAGATAAAGCATACGCCTTTGTAGCAGAATTGACTGCGGTTGTCCACGCCATGTTTTACGCCTGGAATTTTGGTTGGAAGAATATTTGGTTAGAGAGTGATTCTACTTATCTGGTACTGGCTTTAAAAACTCGTTCTTTGTCTATCCCTTAGCGTTAGAAACCTTCTTAGATGCAGTGTCTTCAATTTATCTCTCAAATGAATTTTCATATTTGTTATATCTACCGAAAGGGGAATACTGTTGCGGATATTTTGGCTTCTAGAGATACGAGCATTCAAGCTCCAACTTGGTGGCATTCTGCTCCGTCTTTCATCGATGAGGAGATTAAAAAGGATTGTCTTGGATATTGTAATTTTCATTTCTATTAGCAGCCCATTTTGTAAAACAGTGTGCTCTTTTTCCTTTTTGTGGTTTCTCCCATTGGATTTTACACAAAAAAGTTTTTTATTGAGGCATTGTTGGGAAGTTAAAACAATAGTTTTGTTTAGGCAAAGTTATAAGGCTCCTCTTAGGGCTTTTTATTTGGTTTCTTTATTTGTCCTCTTTTTGGGGATGGTTGGTGCTCTCGTGCCTTATACTTTCATTTTTCTTTCTATTTAATAAATTTTTAGGATTTTCTTTATGAAGAATTCTAAGGGTTTTCCACTAGGTTCCATTTAAAAAAAATAGTGTGTTTTGTTGGGCTTCAAGAAGAGATTATTGGGTCATATCCTTGTTTGGTTTGTTTTGAGCTGAGAATGTGGACCAGTGTTTACAAGATTGTTGGGAAATTTTGATGGGCCTTTGAGTTATAGGACTGGTAGGATGTCTTGAACTGTTGTTGGGCCTCCGTTTAAAGGGACATTTGAGTCATTAAAATTTATTAGGCTGCCTTCAGGAAATAAACATCATCTGGGCTCGTAGTTTAGGAATTGGCTTAGGTCAGATTTAGTGTATTGTTCTTGGGCTTCAGTGGAGAGGGTCGTGGGCTTACTGGACTTGTACTCAGAGAAGCTATTGGGTCATTTTGATAAGCCTGATGATAACTTCTTTGGGTTTGGAGTCTTATATCTCTGTTTACGGGCCTGCTTTCCAGAAGAAGTTAATGGGCCTTTTCTTTCATTTTCATTGCTGGGCCTGTTACATATTTTATGCCGCCCACACTCTGTTTACACATGCACAAATTTTTTTTTTTTTGTTTTTATTGATTTTCATGATAAAAAGAATATATATAACTTTATATATATATATATGTATATTACGGAAATTACTCCTTCAAATTGCAGGGTTCGTGAAATTAATTTAGTAAACTTCCACTGATTTCAAAATGTAACACAACCTTAGTCTAACATTATTAGATTAGAAAATGTTATTATTGAATTCTTTAAATCAAAAGAATGCGGAATATTTCTTTTCTAAATAAAATTGATATTCTCTATTAAATTCATAAAGAAAATACTAACTATAATTTGAAAGTCAAGTAAGTTAAAGAAAAATTTCTAAAAATATAAAATGTCACGAATAAAAAATAAAGAATAGAAAATATTTATTCAATTAAAATCTAGACCACTAGATCATCATATCACCGAGTCGCCTCATCACTACCTTCTGCTATCCTACTATTCATCACATGAAAAATATTAAATAATATAATGAGCTAAAAGCCCAATAAACCACAATGTATGCATATGCTTTAGTTATTTACTAAAATATATTCTTTGTGATCTTTTCATAACTTTGAAGACTTTTCATTTTAATCATTGGGAGTACTTAGTATAATACCTAAGTTTTTCGTAAACAATGGACCATGATTGCTGAACCAGTTCTTACTTTGCAATAGACTTTTTATAGAACCATATTAGAAGTATAAAGTGAGTGTACTTAGCCTATGTAGTCACATACACATTAATGATCCTAAAATGGCCTGTTGTCTCCAGAGTCAAAATCATATGGGACACCTACTTAATATAGTTTATTATCATTTATCCTTGGTGAGTACACCAGTCTCCTGCATCCCATGCCCACTCAGCCCTCTAGACGTAAATACATGCTAATTTCTTTAAAATCTTACTTTCCAAAATCTTTAATTAAAATTTTAGAAAAGTCATTCCATTGTAAAACATATACACAATTAAAGTAGTTAAGTATGGTTTACTTACTTTAAGTCCAAGTAAAATAAAGAGTCAAGAAAAGTGAGAATATCCTCTGAATGCTTACGACTTACGCACCACCCCACCTACATTATCGATATTATAAGTGCAAATTTAGTTAATTCATTTTTCGTATTTCAATGAAATTTCTTGAAGGATTATCTTATCTTTGATGCACTTGAGATGAATATAATTTATGTATAAAATTGAAAACACTAAATATAGAATATAACTAGCATCTCATACAATAATCCCACAATTAATTTCATAGAATATGCTTGTAGTTTGGAAGTCTAAAAATTAATACAAAAATAATAACCAAAACTAACAGCAACTCATATAAAAGTTACATCTCATTACTCATTTATCAATTTGATGTAAAATTTCACAAAAATATTCTTAATACAATATTTTACCATAAAAAAATTAAAAGAAATTACAAAATATACTTAAAAATAATAATTATGTATTTTTAGAATTTAAACACTTAATTTGTCAATTTTATTTGTTATTTGATTAGAAAATCATGAACAATAATCCATTAAGAGATACCACTTCTAAATTTTACAGTGATCACATAATATATCTAAAAATATCACCTAAAAATAATATATCCAAAAATATACCCTACAAATATTAGATTATGGAGAGTTCTATAAAAAGAATATAAAATCTGAAATCATAGAATAGTGTTTATTGATAGAATTTCGGCATATTAACAACATGTAATTAAAATAATATTAATTCTATAATTTTTTGAGACTAAACTAGACAATCTCTAGAAATATCCACAAAAAAAGAGTACAAAAATAAAGTTCGAGCAATTTATAAAAATTCGTAGAAAATAGAGATCATTTTTATGAGAAAACAAAACAGTGATATGTTTATGCTAAGGCATATTAAAATCACAAAATAATCAATAAAATTATGTTTAATCATATAAATATAGTCAATTAAGGCTCATTATCATACCTAAATAAAAATAAATAAATAAAAAATTGGAAGAAGTATATGTAGAGATTGTACCTGTAAATTAAATAATAGTGACAAAAATCTTATAATTCTTGGACTTAGACTTCTCTTGAAGAATAAAAATTAAAAATAGAGAAATAGATGAAGGATGATATTTAAAGAATTTTTCTCTTTGTTGAAGTTTAGAGAGAATAAAAAGAGATGGAGGTGCTAGGGTTTAGAGAAGAATAGAAACATTAATATTAATATAATTATATATAATTGAAATCCTAATAAATAAACTATACGTTTTTTTTTTATAAAAATATATTATGACTCACAATAACACTATTTTTTTAATATTTAGTTTAATAAATATGTATATATATGTATCTAATTTTTATTTAAATATTGATATATATGTTATATAAAATTCAAAAATAAAACAATAGCATAAATGATTTCTTTTTTTTTTTTTCCATATGACACTTAAATTATGTCTATATATATTATATTCAAATACCACATTGTGTCAATTAAATATTAATAACATTAATTACAATGATTACTTATTTACATAACTTCAAATAAATATATTAGATTATATTAATTACACTTTTTTATTATTTTAAGAATCTACCAAATTTTAGCAGGTATGTAAGACAATTAGATTAATAGTGCACTCATAATAAACTATAAAATGACAAATGAAAATTCTCAACATATAGTAAATATAAATTTATGTTTTAATTTTTATATCAGGACACGTATATATCGATCGAGTACTATTGGACATTATCACTGCATACAATTAAGTTAGATGCAAATACTATATAAATTAAATAACATTAAATACAATTAATAACAAGTAACACTTAGCAATTCTAGGGCATTCTAATCATGGGTATTACAATTTCTTCCCTTCTTAAAATAAATTTCATCCTCGAAATTAAACGTACTAAAAAAATTGGGATACTTTGCATGCATCTTCTCTTCTCGTTCCCACATCGCTTCCTCAATCGCATGATTCCTCCAAAGAACTTTAATTAGAGGAATAGTCTTGTTTTGCAACTCTCTAACTTTATGATCCAAAATCTTTACTAGAGCTTCCTCGTAAGAAAGATTGGTAAGAGGTTTTAACGTTTCATAATTCAAAACATAGGAAGAATCAGAAACATATTTCCTCAACATTTATGTGTGGAATACATTATACACCTCTAATAATGATAGATGTAGTGCTAATCTACATGCCAGATCACCCACTCGCTCTAATATCTTAAAAGGTCCAATGAAACAAGGATTTAACTCTCCCTTCAATCTGAATCGCATTACTCCTCTCATAAGTGCTACTTTCAAAAAGACCATATCTCCAACTGCAAGCTCCAGAGGATTTCTTCTTTTATCTGCATAACTTTTCTATCGACTTTGTGCTGTCCTTATACGTTGTCGGATTTTATCAACCACCTTAGTTGTTTATTATATAATATCTAGATCTATCAACTTCCGTTCTCATATTTCATCGCAATGTACATGGGATCTATATTTCCTTCCATATAGAGCTTCATATGGCACCATTCTAATTGTGGCCTAAAAACTGTTGTTATAAGAGAACTCCACTAAAAGTAAGAACTTATCCCAAGCACCTTAGAAATCGATCACATAAGCTCTTAACATATATTCCAATAACTGGATAGTTCTCTCCGATTGACCATCGGTTTAAGGGTGATGAAAGTGGACAAAATGTTATGATTTGTTTACTAGATCTACATAAAGTTGATACATATTTTTTTAAAAAAGCAAAATAAAATCAAGGATGATGGTAAATAAATTGTAAATGACTTATTTGCATGATCCGAAGAAAACAAATAATAGCCTTTGTAATTTAACAATATATCAACTATTACTTGATTTACATGAACTATATATATATATATATATATATATATATATATTTTTAAAAAAGTAGAGCTTAACTAATGACCACTATTTATTACAAATTTAAAGAAAAATATCATATACATACACTACCAAGGCTTGAACTTCTGACTCCCGCAAACTTTCACACATATCCTTAGAGTCTTGGGCAAAAAATAGACGGATGGTACAAATTTTTGGAATTTCAAAATGTAGAGATATATTTTTGCAAAAATTAAAAATTAAGATTTAAATTGTAAAAAAAGCCAAACTTCAAGATATTTTTCTGCAGATTACTCTTTCATCTTTATTCAATTCTTTCTATAATAAAATAAAAGCCTAAAACTTATTCTAAAAAGTCTGTTTTAGGTATTATCAAATAATTAATTAATTAATTATGTTGTAATACGTGTATGAAAAGTTGTTACCATAACGAGTGTATCTGTTGCAATAGAATATAAAAATAAAGAGATAAACACAAGATGTTTTTAACGTGGTTTATACCTCTCATACTCCATGGGGCCACGCCCAAATATTAAATAAATTAGTAAAGTATAAAAATTACAAACACCAATTACCTAATGCAATAAAAGACTCCCTTTTTCAATTGCCGCAATATGTTGTAACAATTTCATCAATTTTGTTTATCGAGCTCCCCTCGTCTTGTTGATCCTTCGCATGTGAACTTCTTTTACTGGTCCAGATCTATTTCCTCCCGAAGACACATTATTCTTCTTCCCAAAGAACAAAATACACTCAAACAAAGTACCTAGAATCCTAAAGCTCTCTAAGTCTCATAATGGCAATAGAACAAATTCTATGCCCTACATAAAAGTTTTCTCAAAGAGTATTTTCTCTCAAATGAAGTGCATATAAATCCCTTGGACTTGATGAGCTTTTATAGATGAATTTTCAACCCCAATTCCATGCTCCCTTAGTATGAATAGGCTGAAAATAAGAAAGGAATTATTTGCCACGAAATCTGTTATCATTCCTTATTTGGACAATCAGAAAGTTATTGTAACAACTTTCATAAATTGTCTTTGAAAAGTGTCCACGTGCATTGAGAGAAGTTATCCACGATTTTAGCTCTTTTTAATCAGCTGAAATCACTCTTTTATACCTGTAAAAATTTTCCTTAAAGACAAAGATTGATTTTCCAATTAATTAGAGTAAATCAAAATCGAATTAAAAAACTTTCTATAAATAGTAAAATCTGTTGCAACAGATTTCGCCAGAAAATCCAAACAGCTCATAAAATTAATTACATTAATTTAATGAAATTGTTATCTACACCATAATAGACGAAATATTACCATAATTTTAGACACATGTCAATAATTATAATCCAAGATTTGAGGTAATAAATGACAAGAATCAAGCTAAAAATGGAAACTTAATCAAAAGAAAAATAAGATAAAATATCTCAATCAATTTAATCCAGCTGGTTACAAAAATCTATCAGCAATAATCTTTATTATCCTTTTAGAAATGTTTAATAAGGAAACTTAGACCAAAGGATGCAAGAACAAAAAGTTTCCAAAATTAAATTTTCGGTCAGCACAAATCTATTACGAGTGATCGTGTAAATTTGTTGCAACAAGTCTTTTACAACATCAACAGACCTGTTATAAAAACTTGTTAGTTTTCTTACAGCAACTTGAGTTTATTGTTTTGACCAATTGTTTGCCAACACTTTGGACCTAACATATTCATTTTTAGAACACACTAACAAACTCTCTCTATTAGTTTGATTTCCATCCCCTTTACCCCTCCCCGCGATTTGTTATCTACATTTTGGAACTTTACTTTTTTACTTAGAATTTCCCAGTTCTACTTAATTACTCTCAGTTTTCTTTAAAGTTTGGCAGTTCTTTCTAATAAAATGGGACACACACAACTACGTATTGACAAAGATCGGTGTTGCCGTGTTGAATAAATACTTTTTTTTACACTTTAATCTATGTCAGCGTTCTTTGTAACTCAACGAGGCTTAGATTTTTACTCTTTAATTAATTTTCCATTAATTTGGTATGTAAATAATTAGTGCCTTGTATGTCTTGCTTTTTGGCCTCTCTTCATCTAAATCTAAAACAACACAAACCAAACCCGCTTTGAGTTGAAATACACTTCACCAGAATATGAAAATTTCTATTTTACTGCATCCTTCTAGGGGGTTTTCAGTTATTACTAGACTATTGGTTGAGAGTTAGCATTAATTCTTGTACCAAAATTATCTTTCAGTGCCTATGTGGGTTGTGGTTTTGTCACTTGCTGAATAAGCAGCAATTCAATTCCAGTTCAGGTTCCTATCGAAGCGACTAATTAAAATTCTCTGTTTTCCCTCTAGATGCATAACCAGGTCAACATAAGAGATTGGGACTGAGTGAGAATCTCAGATCTAAAAGGCAAAACAATCAAGTTGACAAGTTCAGTTCGTAAAAAAAAAATAAATGCAACAAAAATTATGGATCTAAAAAGAAACATGGATTAGTCTTAGTTAATTGAACGTGGGATCACGTGAAAATAAGTCAGTTTTATATTGTTGTGTTGAAGTTGTATCATGAGTAAGAAGAACATTTGCCTCAGATCGACTTCCGGATCATAATTTCTCTAGAGAACAACTAAAGAAAACAGATAGATGCGAGATAGAAAATTAAAAAAAAAAAACATCTAAATATCTCTCGTAGGTTCACTAATTATTTAACTATTAGGGAGTCTCTTTGTATGTGTGAGAAAAAAAAATTTAGATGTTTCGTAAACGAAACTTGCAAAACTAATATGTTGTTTAAAGATAAACTATAGATTATATATAACTGTACAGTGATATTTTAGGAAATTTATATTATTTATTGAACATAAAACTTTATACCAAATTAAATGCTCTCTGAATTTTTCTCTAACAGCTTTTAAAAGCTAAAAGCGTGTAGCTTCCTGTTGTGCGGTCTAAAATCCTAAGGTCGCATAAGAATTATATGCGACCTCCTCCGTGATGGTTATATGCGACCTCCTCCGTGATGGTTATATGCGACCTCTTCCGCAGGTTTTGTGCGACCTTCTCCGTGCAGTTTGCCTTGACAAACAGGAAACCTGTAAAGAGAAGGAAACACGTAAATGCCATAAAGGAAACCTACAAGAAGAGGGAGACAAGTAAACGCTATGGAAGAAACCTACAAGGAAAGGGAAACTGAAGATTCCTATTTATGATTAACTAGTTATCCGTTTTGAATAGTTATCCAATTATTTTTGTATGTTACCCAATTGTATAGTTACCTGTTTATACAATTAGGATCCTAGAGACATAAGGAACCTAGGGGCATAAGGTTACTTTTATCTATATAAAGGGGGCTCTATGTTCCGAAGAAATCAACCAAGTTCTGGACAGATACAAGTCACAGAGAATAGAAGTCAGAGAAAATTCAAGTTTGGGTAGTCTAAGTCGTTAGTATTCTTTAATAGCTTTTCAGTCTTTCCGATTTCCAGACGAGATTGTAACCTTGAGTGTTCATCATTATTCATAAATTAGTGAGAAAACAGTGGACGTAGACTCATCTTTTTCGGGGCTGAACCACTATAAAATTCTCTCTCCTTATTTGCTTTGATTATTACTTCAATTCACACAAGCCACATCTCTTGATTATTTATAAATTTATTGTTGATAAAACCTCCATCAACAATTGGCACTAGAAGGAGGGCTATTCCGGCAGAAATATTTGTCAAATTCCACCTTTTCGATAATGGCAAATACCAGAAACACTACCAGAGCCGCCGGGACTAGCCAAAATCAACCTCAGAGTACTGCTGCTACACAGGCAAACCCCGCTCCAGAACAGCCTACTATGACGGCAACAGAGAACCTATCCCAAAGACAGGATCGCATGGAGGAAACGCTCGTGAACCTTCAGCAAGTCACTAACCAGATCAACGACACTCTGCGACGACTTGCTGAAGGGCAGATGGTGACTCCACCACAACATGAACGTCCCAAAGAACGTCCTACTCAATTACCTGCGAAGGGAATACAGATTCTCGAGACGAGAAGACGCGACCAGCCAAGAACTCAGCAGGAGCGTCATGAAGAACGCACCTCCAAAGGAAAAGGCAAGGTCGCAGACTTGCCTCTAGAGTCTCGTACGGAGAGTTCGAGTACGAACCGTGGTCGCACACAACCTTCTCGTAAATCCAACAACAACCAGGATCGCTTGAGCAGCGAACAAGGACGATCATCGAGAAGTGTCTTCGAAAGAATCAGCAGGGAGTCAAGACAAGATCCTACTGACCTAAGGTAGTACTTGGAGCGACGACGTGGCCATGATCGATCTGTATCGCATCATAGTGACCACAGCCGGTCTCGTCGTACTATGCCACTGGATTCCTCTCATAGGATGCAGGAGACCCTACCAGACCAGCCCGCTGCGAAACAAGATAACAAACAAAGGTCACTCATACCACCAGTAAGGAATGATGCTTTCCCTCTGAACGTCGACGTTCACAATTTACGGATCGTATTAGATGCACTTGCTGGCTGGGACGATGAGCTCGCTGATGGGTATCGCCGGTCGCCATTCAGCGAGGAAGTTCGAGCTGCAGCCCTTCCCACCGGATTCAGACTTCCCACCATCTATACTTTTGATGGAAAGACTGATCCACAGGACCATATGGATCACTTCAGCGACCTGATGGAGCTTCATCGGGTTAGTGATCATGCGCGCTGCAGATGTTTCGCTGTAACACTCTCAGGAGCGGCAAAGAAGTGGTTTCGAGGACTCAAACCCGGTTCGATTTCATCCTGGCAACAACTGCAGACGGTGTTCTTAAGGCAATTTCAAGCCGCGAAGAATTTCACTGTTCCGCTCGTCAGTTTATCTGCAATCCGACAAGGTCCAGAGGAGACTCTACGGTCTTATCTCAATCGATTCACCACAGAGCTAGCAAAGGTCAACAACCCCCCTGAAGGAGGAGTTCTTACTCTTATGATGGCTGGGGTGCGACCAGAAACAAAAATCTGGGAGGAATTGCTTGAAAGAGAATGTAGAACTCTCGAAGACTTCTACCAAAGAGTTAGTCGACATTTAAGGTTAGAGTCTTCCCGTGAGAATCTTCAAAAGACCAAAAAAGGAGGAAAGACAGATGCGGCAAAGGTTGCGGTCATCACTGACAACAGCAGCAATAAGAAAAATAAGAGGAACAATGAACAAGCCAATGAGAACCAGCCTAGGCCTAAAAGGCAGGAGACTTCAAAGGCTCCCATGAGGTTCACCAATCACACCGAGTTAAACACTCCCATAGATCATATCTATGCGGTCACAAACCAACAGGAGCGATATCGTCAACTGGGACCGATGAAGCGAGACAGGGCAAAGCGCGACCCCAACAAGTTCTGTCGGTATCACAATGATATTGGACATGATACTAATGATTGCTTCACCCTGAAGGATGAAATCGAGAGGCTAATTAGAGAGGGACGGTTGCGGCAATATACCAGACAGAGCGAGGAAAGACGAGAAGAAGACCAACAGCGACCTCCAAAAATCCAGTGTGAGGTGCGAACTATTTTTGGAGGACCGCATGTTGGAGGAGATTCCAAGCGAGCACAGGATAGATACGCACGAGAAGCTCGACAGCAGCCGTTGACCAACATCATGCACCTTGATCAGCGACCACGCAAGCTTCAGCGAGTACCGGATTTGGATATTACCTTCACAGAGCAAGATGCAAGGGAAGTCCATTATCCGCATAACGACGCGTTGGTCGTAAAAATCAACTGTGGAAGCTCACAGTTGTGGCGAGTGTTGGTCGACAACAGAAGTGCTGTGGACATCCTGTACTTTGATGCCTTCAAGAAGATGGGATTAAATGAGAGCAACCTGAAGCCCGCCGCCGCTCCGCTCTATAGTTTTACTGGAGACAGCTTGATGCCTATGGGCATGATAGAACTGATGGTCAGCGTTGGGACCTTCCCAAGGGTTTCATCAATAATGATCCAGTTTTTGGTAGTAGATTGCCCATCTGCCTTTAACGCTATCCTAGGAAGACCAACATTAAGGGAACTTCGAGCTGTCACCTCGATCTATCATCTAACGATGAAGTTCCCAACCCAACATGGTGTAGGCAAGGTGCGAGGAAACCAGTATGATGCGAGGACTTGCTACAACAACTCGCTGAAACTCGCAGCAAAAGATGCGACGTCCCGCACAATGATGGTTCACCTGCCAGAAGTAGCGGATCAAGCGTCAATCGTGGCTGCAGATCAAG
>JXTB01000418.1:83626-94870 GCA_002914805.1 Parasponia andersonii
CTAACGCTTAAAATTCGTTTTAAGTTAGTCGGATTTAAATCGCTAAAAGCGTACTGATCGATCACTTGTGGTCGACTACTTGGTTAAAATTACTATCGTCTCTTATCGCTATTTTGCAAGAGCATATGGGAAAATAAGTACAGGAGCATATAAGGAAGGAAAAATTTTATTAAACAGAAGGTCATTTATACATAGAGGGGACGAAGCCCACATTGTCTAAAAAACAAAAGACAAAACTTCACGAGGAAGGGCCCGCACCGTCGTCACCGTCATCACCAGCCTTGTCTGTGTCCTCCTTCTAGCTCTACACAAGCTCGACTACATCCTCGCCAAGGATGGAGAAGTCGAAGTCCGGATGCTCGCAGAATATGTTGAAGATGATGGTCGACGAGGCGATGTCACTAGCCTTATCTTCGAGTTCTTTGACCTCGGTCGCTTTGAACTCTTCGATGGCTTTATGAACCGCCTCGGTGGTCGCTTCTCTCATACGGTCCGGATACTCAGAAGCGACCCTTTCGAGCTCTCTGACTTTCTCCTCGAGGTTTTCCTTGGCGAGTTTCTCCTTGTTCAGGTCCTCGAGCATCTGCTGCTTCTCTAAGAGGAAGTTCGCTTTCTCCTCCTCCCAAGCCTTCTCCGAGTTCTCGAATGCTTGAGTTATTTCGTCGAGCTTCTCAGCTTTCTCTAAGCTTTCGAGAACTGGATCGTGCATTAAGACAGCAGCAGCCGCAGTCTAAAAAAAAAAAAAAAAAGGGTTAAGTGTTATGAAAATCTTCAAGCCAACAAAAGTGAGGATTAAGAAGCTTACATTGGCCAGCATCCTCATCGCGGATCCGAAAGCGACCTTGGCGGAACGTCGCTTCATTCGCTCCCAACCTTCTTCAGACGTGAAATGGTCGATGAAGGCTGCGCTCATGCCAGCCTTCTCTGGTAGTTGGTTAAGGAGTGCGAACAGTTCGTCGCCTTTATCCGCCAGGTTCGGTTCCGAGGAGGTAGCAACCTCAGTAGGAGGTACTGAGGTGCTCGCTGGCTGAGGTGGTTGAGGAGGCGAGCTCGCAGGGACATCCTCGAAGACGACTTTTCTCTTTTTCGAGCAGTCAACCTTCTCCTTCCCTTTTGATGGTGGCGTACTCTCGGGTGTTTTGGTTTTTGCCATTGACCCGAGAGTTGATGGAGGAGCTCGCAGACCGCTTCCAATAACCATCTCTGTACAACAGAATGTGTTAATAAGCGAGGAAACAAAATATAAATGTAGTAAGAATGAGCGTGCAATTACCTTCTTCCTGTGGAGCTGGTTGAGAAGCTGATGGGGACACGGTCTCTGGAGAAGAGGGCTCTGAGCGAGGTGGTGTGGTCGGTGCCTTTCTTTTTCTTATTCTGGAGGACGAGGCACCCAAGTCAGACTTCTTCTTGGGCTTCTTCTTCGAGCTCGCCGGTCTGGAGGAGAGAACCGGGGGGTCTGGGAATGCGGCACCCTTTGGAATCAGACCGCAAGCGACCAGGTTCTTCGATGTGCCTAAAACCTTCCAGTTAAATTCTTCAACTGGAAGCTCATTGATTGCACAAACTCTTGCGAGCTGGTCACTAGAGAGTCCTGGTCGATCCCTATTATCTACGATGACATTGGAAATGCGATCAGTACAAAGAATAGATAAACAAACAAGACAGTAAGTTAGAAGACTACCTACCGGGGTTTTGGAAGAAGCCATTGGCTGCATAGTCAAAATGGAAAAATGGATTTTTCCATTTTCCCATATTGTTGCGAACCCCGTAGATTGTTTTTATGGCTTGATTCGACCACTTGCTCGCATAGAAGAAGCCGAAGTCTGACAGATTTGACTTCACCTGGTAGAACCAAGCGAATTCCTCGGGAGAAGGGGTTTCTAAACCTAACTTATGATACAAAATATACAAGCCTACCATATACCTATAAGTGTTAGGGGTCAACTGAAAAGGGACGACCCCATAGTAATCTATTATTGATTTTATGTACGGGTGAAGGGGAAGATGCATACCGCACTTGAGGACCATCTCAGAAAATGAAGCGAGCTTACGAGGAGGTGTGTGTGGACGGTTAAACTCCATCGGAAGATGCAGGGGGATGACAATCTTGTAGCTGCTCGCGATTTTCCTGAGTTTGTTCGCCGTACAGCTCGTTCGGACATTTGTGCATGACCAGTTCCCCTCTACATATTGGTAGCCTGAAGAAAATGCCGGAGCATCCCTAATGTGTCTGGGCCATTGATCCTGGGGAAGATCGCCTATTCGAGGACTACTTTGTCTTACCCAAGTAATTTCTATCTCGGGTTCAGGCTCGAGATAATCCTCAAGGTTAATGGAACTAACACTTGAGCCGGATTCCCCAGAAAAGGCATTTCCTTCCCTAAATAGTTCTTCACTACNTAACACTTGAGTTAGAGTTAGATTCCCCAGAAAAGGCATTTCCTTCCCTAAATAGTTCTTCACTACTAGACATCTGAAAAGAAATAGGCAGGGATTCAGACTACTATGCTAACATTCTAGGTATTTATCCTAAAGTAGCATGGTCTACGAGTTCGTCAGAAAGTGTTCGAGCAGTTCGTCAGAAAGTGTTCGAGCAGTTCATCAAAAAGTGTTCGAGCAGTTCATCAGTAAATGAACCGTCAGTTCAGAAAGAATAGATTAGGGTATCAGACCCTAAAAATTCTTCTCATAGGATCATTTCTAAGTGATTTAGTGATTCTACTCTACGGACTGAAGAAAAAAGAGAGTATAAAAGGAACAAATTTCTTATTTCACTTCGGTGAAATGAGTTTATTCCCAGATTGAAGTTGTTTTCAATAATGAAAGAAATAAGAGAAGATACTGACCTTTCTTCAAGAGATAGAGTTGAGTCAGTTCGAAACTGTGATGGAGACGCAGCAGCAATTGGAGCGACCTGGTAGGAAGAACGACATTAGGGTTCTTGAGAATTCTGAAGTTTTCTGAGTAAAATGAAACAGAGACGGATGGTTTCTGATATTTATAACTTAAGCACCGTTACATCGTAGCCGTAGATCAGAGGATTTGAATTTTAAATCTGAAGGCTAAGGATTGCGCGGGATTTGAATCTATCCGAAAAGTCAGGATTATTTAAAATTTGAAAAGATTTGATTTTAAAAGTGACGGTTGGTGTCAATCAGGCTTCCTCGAATTTCGTTCCTAGCTACACGTGTTCCGTTCTGACAGAAAAGAGGATACGCGTGATCTTGAAAGAGGAGATTTGGAATCTGACGGATCTTCGATTACTCAAATCACAAGTTTTATGACATCACAAGGTCGCACGGTAATTAGAAGCTCCATTTCGTCCTAAAGAACTAATGGAGCTGGGGGTAATTGTTGTGCGGTCTAAAACCTAAGGTCGCATAAGAATTATATGCGACCTCCTCCGTGATGGTTATATGCGACCTCCTCCGTGATGGTTATATGCGACCTCTTCCGCAGGTTTTGTGCGACCTTCTCCGTGCAGTTTGCCTTGACAAACAGGAAACCTGTAAAGAGAAGGAAACTCATAAATGCCATAAAGGAAACCTACAAGAAGAGGGAGACAAGTAAACGCTATGGAAGAAACCTACAAGGAAAGAGAAACTGAAGATTCCTATTTATGATTAACTAGTTATCCGTTTTGAATAGTTATCCAATTATTTTTGTATGTTACCCAATTGTATAGTTACCCGTTTATACAATTAGGATCCTAGAGACATAAGGAACCTAGGGGCATAAGGTTACCTTTATCTATATAAAGGGGGCTCTATGTTCCGAAGAAATCAACCAAGTTCTGGACAGATACAAGTCACAGAGAATAGAAGTCAGAGAAAATTCAAGTTTGGGTAGTCTAAGTCGTTAGTATTCTTCAATAGCTTTTCAGTCTTTCCGATTTCCAGACGAGATTGTAACCTTGAGTGTTCATCATTATTTATAAATTAGTGAGAAAACAATGGACGTAGGCTCATCTTTTTCGGGGCTGAACCACTATAAAATCCTCTCTCCTTATTTGCTTTGATTATTACTTCAATTCACACAAGCCACATCTCTTGATTATTTATAAATTTATTGTTGATAAAACCTCCATCAACACCTCCAAAAGTCCTAAACCTAAACGACCCTTAGATTTCAACTCTTAAGTGTGGGTATATTATTTTAAAAGATATGGATATAATCTTAAAACGAAAGTGGAGTAGATGCCTACGGTATCGCCCTTCGGTGCACATCCATTTACCTCATCGATAGATACATATGTTACATTATATGGCTTTTTTTTTTTTTTCCTTTGTATCCCTGCCCGTTTACTTTAGCAAGTTGCCATTATAATATAGGACTAAGAGAGGAGAAGATTTCCAATCAGTCAGAGGTTAATAGTGTTAGAATTTTAGATAGTTGGCTTTTGTAATTATTTTGTTCTTTGTCCTATATCGTTTGTGTATGAATATTTATGGTCTACAGTTGGCTATAAATAAAGCTTTTTATAATTAGTTTTTAATCATCCTAAAATTAGTTTCTCTATTGGTGAGGAACTTTATTCTTAAGGACCTCCATAATTTTTTTTTACCTTTTTTTCTATTTGTCCTTTTTTTCCATTTGTTTATGGGTTTTTGTATTATATCTCAAGAGGAGTAATTGTGACCTTTTTTTCCATTTGTCCCTTTTTTCTATTTATTTCTGGGTTTTTGCATTATAGCTCAGAGGAGTAATTGTGCTTCCGCTACACAACAAGTAGTATCAGAGTAGCAAGTTCGCCTTAGGCTTTGTTTTGTAGCTATATTAGCAGAAATTTGTTGGCCGAAATAACTTCGGCTTGTGGCAGTGCGAGGTATTGGATGGTTTATGTCAATAAAATCAGGATATTGCTATGGAGGAGACAAAACCGGAGAAGATGGATTATAAAGAATGGAAGAGGATCAATCGTCAAGCTTGTGGTACGATCCGCTTATGTCTTTGTAGAGAACAGAAGTATCCATTCATAAGGGAGACTTCTGCAAGTAAGCTGTGGAAGGCACTCGAGAACAAGTACATGAAGAAGAGCAACGAGAATCAGCTATACTTAAAGAAGAGACTTTTCCACCTCTAATTGAAGCCTGGTACGATTATTGGTGACCACATTGATACTTTCAACTAATTGATTGCAGATTTGTTGAATTTGGATGAAACCTTCAAAGCTAAGGATAAAGTAATGTTGCTGATTGAGTCCTTTCCTGATGAGTTAGATCATCTCTATATTACGTTACTTCATGGGAAGGAAAAATCGTCCTTCGATGAAGTAAGTGATGCATTATACAATCATGAGATTCGGAAAAAAGATCAAAAGGAGAATAGGGATGTGCCAGCAGAAGTGCTTACAGCCAGAAGACGTAGTCAAAGCCATAAGCAGGAGAAAATGGTAGATCTCGTTCGAAGGGAAGACCTGGTAAGGATGAATATGCCTTTTGTCATGAGAAAGGGCATTGGAAGAAAGATTGTCTGAAGTTACAGAATAAAGCCAAGGGTAAAGCTACTTCTGATGCATATGTAGCTGAAGTTGAAGATGATGAGTCAGATTTTGCTCTAGTTAGTCAGTCAATGACATCTCAGCATGATGAATGGATTTTAGATTCGGGTTATACTTACCATATGTGTCCTCACAAAGAGTGGTTCTTCAACTTTGAAGAGCTAAATGGTGTAGTTGTTTACATGGGAAATGATGAATCATATAAAACAATTGGGGTAGGTTCAATTCGATTGAAAAATTATGATGGATTGACTAGAGTTCTGACAGATGTTCGGTATGTACCGAAATTAAAGAAGAATCTCATCTCTTTAGGAGCTTTAGAATCCAAAGGCTTCGCTATGACTATACGAGATGGAATTCTAAAAGTCACTTCAGACTCTTTGGTAGTGATGAAAGGTACAAGAAGAAATAACTTTTGTTACTACAATAGTAGTACAGTTATTGGATCAATTGTTGCTGTTTCTGAAGATGATAAAACTCCAGAAATTACCAGATTATGGCATATGTATTTAGGACATGCATGGGAAAAAAGCTTTCTTTAGTTTGGTGAAGCAAGGCTTACTGAAAGAAGTGAAGCCCTGCAAGTTGGACTTTTGTAAATTCTGTATTATGGGAAAACAAACAAGAGTGAAGTTCAGTATAACAATTCACAATACTAAGGGTATTCTGGATTATATTCATTCAGATGTGTGTGGACTTACCAAGACAGCTTCTTTAGGAGGTATGCACTATTTTGTTACTTTTATCGACGACTTTTCCAGAAGAGTTTGGGTGTATGTAATAAAGAATAAGAATGACGTGCTTGAAGTTTTCCTTAAATAGAAAAAGATGATTGAGACTCAGATGGATAGAAAGATCAAACAACTTCGATCAGACAACGGTGGAGAATATAGGAGTGATCCATTTTTGAGAGTTTTCCATTTTGAAGGTATTGTGCGTCACTTTATAATCAGAAAAATATCACAACAGAATGGGGTGGCAGAATGTATGAATCGGACTTTGCTGGAGAAGGTTCGGTGTATGTTGTCCAATGCTAGGTTGGGCAAAATTTTTGGGCTGCGGCAATTAGTATGCATGTCATCTCATTAATTGTTTACAATTGACTGCAATTGGAGACAAAAACCCTCTTGAGGTATGGTATGGAAAACCTGCAAATGATTATGATTCTTTACATATATTTGGTTCCACTGCCTATTTTCATGTGAAAGAATCTAAGTTGGATCCGAGAGCCAAGAAAGCATTATTTATAGGCATCAGCTCAGGTGTCAAGGGATACCGACTTTGGTGTCTAAGTTCGAGAAAGTTCTTATTTAGCAGAGATGTTACTTTTGATGAGTCTGCCATGTTGAAGAAGATAACAGAAGACCAAGAGAAGACCATTAGTATTCCACAATAGGTGGAACCTAGTCGGCAGTAGGTGGAGTTTGAGAAAACGACAATAATAGTCCCAACTAATGTTGTTGAAAATAGTGGTGACACTCCATTTGTAGAGGAGGACACTGAAGATGAAGAAGAGGTTCTGACCCAAGAGCCTCAACAGTAGCAAGAATCAATTGCACATAATAGGCCAAGACGTGAAATTCGTAAACCTGCTCGATTTATTGATATGGTGGCCTATGCACTTCTCATTGTAGATAATAATGTTCCTTCCACGTACAAAGATGCAGTCAAAAGTTTAGAAAATGAACAGTGGAAGAAAGCAATAGAGGAAGTAATGTAGTCTCTTCAGAAGAATGAAACTTGGGAGCTAGCTCAACTACCGAAGAATAAGAAGGCAATTGGGTGCAAATGGGTATATGCAAAGGAAGAAAGATTTCCTGATAAGAATGATGTTCGCTTCAAGGCAAGATTGGTAGTGAAAGGCTATGCTCAATTGGAGGGAATTGATTACAATGAAGTATTTTCTCCAGTCGTTAAATATTTCTCCATTAGAATTTTGTTAGCCTTGGTAGTGCAGTTGGAACTTGAACTAGTTCAATTGGATGTAAAAATCGCGTTTCTAAATGGTAATTTGGAAGAGGAAATCTATGTCTCAGCCAGAAGGATTCAAGGATGCTAAAAAAAGAAAATTGCGTTTATAAACTGAAAAGATCACTTTATAGGTTGAAACAATCACCAAGGCAGTGGTATAAGCAATTTGATCGGTTTATGATGGGTCAGAAGTATACAAGAAGTGAGTATGACAGTTGTGTGTATTTTCGTAGGCTACAAGGTGGGTCTTTCATTTATCTACTCTTGTATGTTGATGATATGTTGATAGCTTCGAGGAGTCAAGAAGAAATTAAGAAGTTGAAGACTCAGTTGAATCAAGAGTTTGAGATGAAGGATCTCGGTGAAGCAAAGAAGATTCTCAGTATAAAGATTAGCAGAGATAGAGGGAGGGGCAAGGTTAGTTTAACTTAGAAACAACATCTGAAGAAAGTATTACAACGTTTTGGTATGACTGAATAATTAAAATCTGTTAGTACACCACTTGCTCTTCATTTCAAACTTAGTGCATCTTTGTCCCCGAGTACAGATACAAAGAGAGAATACATGTCATAAGTTCCATATTCAAATGCAGTTGGTAGCTTGATGTATGCGATGGTGTGTACGAGGCTTGATATTTCACATGCAGTTGGAGTTATGAGCAGGTTCATGCATGATCCAGGTAAAGATCATTGGCAAGCTGTGAAATAGATTCTATGGTACTTATTGAAGACTGTAGATGTTAGTTTGGTTTTTGAGAGGGATGATAGACTTGGTCAGTATGTGGTTAGTTATGTTGATTCCGATTACACTGGTGATTTGGATAAACGTTGATCAACTATTGGAAATATATTCACATTTGTAGGAGCACCAATGAGTTGGAAGTCTACCTTACAGTCTACAGTAACTTTGTCTACTATAGAGGCAGAGTATATGGCAATTACAGAGGCTATAAAGGAAGCTATTTAGTTACAAAGATTACTGGAAGTGCTATGAGTTGTTCAGGAGCATGTCTGTATTTATTCTGATAGTCAGAGTGTCATTTACTTAGCGAAGAATCCAGTATATTATGTACGTACGAAGCATATTAATGTCCAATATCACTTTGTATGAGAGATTATTGATGAAGGAAAGATACTGCTTCAGAAGATTGAGACTACTGAGAATCCTATGGATATGATGATTAAGGTGGTGACATCGATCAAGTTCAATCATTGTTTAGACTTGATCAACATTCTGCAAGTTTGATGGTGCCTTTTGGCGCATAAAGTGGCATTGATGTAATGGAAAGAGGATACGAGAATTGGAGAAACTTGGGTGACACCTGTTAACACGCCAAGGTGGAGATTGTTAGAATTTTGGCTTGTTAGCTTTTGTAATTGTTTTGTTCTTTGTACCACTTCGCTTGTGTATGAATATTTGGGGTCTACAGTTGGCTATAAATAAAGCCTTCTGTAATTGATTTTTAATCATCCCAAAATTAGCTTCCCTATTGGTGAGGACCTTTATTCCTAAGGACCTCCATAGTTTTGTTTTTACCATTTTTTTCCATTTGTTTTTGGGTTTTTGCATTATAGCTCAGATTTTATATTTCCTCCTTTTGAGGTTAGTGAAGTGGTCAGCAACACCTCGAGGACGTAGGTAAAGTGAAGTGGTCAACAAAAGTAAAGTGGCCAGCAACACCCCGAGGATGTAGGTAATTTGTCGAATCTCGCTAAATTTTGTGTTCTCCTTTATTTTGTATTTAGTATTTTCTACGAATTTTCTGTTTTTGTTAATTTCAGTAGCTAGTTGGTAATTTATATTTAATATTATCTTAGTATTAAATATAAGTATTTGGAGTAGTTGTACTTCCGCTGCACAACAAGTAGTCTATAGTTGAAACGCATGAAAAATAAATAATATTTGGAGCAACGTAGTGTTTTGAGGAAGAGGATTCATCCAAAGTCTATCGAAGGTGGTAATGAAGCATGTAGCAAGCCAAAGCCAAAGGAAGTTTAGATGTTCGCCCCAAGCAACATAAAAAGTTGAATATGGCAATGAGACAAGATGAGCATCATGAGAATGCCTCCCACAACAGCCACAGTTTCGCCTTTGATGTCGCATTGAACATGGCAGCTCGCGAAGGGCACTCGGAATTCGTGGAGAACATAGTACAACACATGCCTGTAGAAGCACTTGACATACGTGATGAAACTGGCTACACAGCTCTCCACCATATATGCTTCTTTAGCCGGAAGCCCGAGGGCTACCGTGGCATTGATTAGTAAACGCCCTACTTTTACAAATATTGGGGATGATGAGGGAAGAACTCCTCTGCTAGTTGCTGTTAAGCTTGGTAGTAAAATTAGGGACTTGATGTGGTACCTTACGTTGAAGACCACAGATGAGGAACCTAGCCGCCCCTTTACAGGTCCTCATGCAGGTGACCTTGTCATTAGGCTTGCTGCATCAGGCTACGTTGGTAAGAGAGAACATATAGCTTAATATCTAACATGTTTTTAGGCTTTGTTTGAATCATGGACTTTGGCAAGGGAAAAAGCAAGAGAGAAAGAGCAAGATATTTTCCTTAAATTCGATGATTCTTTTTCTTTAAAAATTGTTATTATTCTGTCTTTCTATCTGTTGGAGCGGTTTCTCACCAGCCGTCCACGTGCCTCGAACTGCTGATGCTATACTCTCTAACTGTCCACGTGTCCTTACTGTCCCAAAGTCCTCTGAACTCCAAGTAAGATCGGAGAGGCATGGGTGGCTACCTGCAAAGACTCTCCGATGCTTAAGTCAGTGGTTTATCTTTGTGTTGGTTAGCAAGGAAAATATTTCAGTATGAAAAATCTCTTTGTTTCTTGTTTACAGACTTTTCTATATATATTTGTTTTCTTTTTAGTGTACATGCCCCTCTCGAGAACGCATGGCTCTTATATATATAATCCTAAGATAGTAAACCGCGTGGTTCTCAATCTCAGGACTGAGTACCTTTCACCTCGAAATCTTTTTCAGCAGTCATGGGCCGAGATTTCGGCGATCTCCTTTGTGCTACTGTGGCCTGATTTTCGCCGTCTCTTTCGGCTTCAATCTGTCAGGAGTAAGATATGGGTAAATCGCCGTTCTGTCAGGACGGCTTGTTCCTGGCACTCACCTACCCAGAATCTCATTAAATGCTCTGTCTGGGTCTGGAGCCGTGAGTCACTTTCCACTATATTCGGTCGGAAGACCCTTGGGGCTTCTGACCCTCCCAACTGTTGAGGTAAGGGCTGCTGTTCCCAAACGGCAGACCCTTGGGGCTTCCGACCCCCAGCTGTCGAGGTTGGGATCAGACTGGGCCAAACCGTCTGGGGTTAGTGATGGACTCGGCCCTAACCTCGGACGGCCCAATGGCCGATTGTGAGATCACGTGTGATCCGCGTGGCCTTCTATGTGACATAAGGCTCAGGAACGGGTCCCACAACTGCCCCTATTTCCCTACTTGATGGATTCGTGTCTATCAAGTGGGGAAACCGTCTCTTCGCTCCTCCAATCTGGGGGACGCACGTGGTTCCCTCTTCCCGATGCGGGGATACGCCATCCCTCATCACGAGATCTGTTTGAATTTTGAAGTTCTGATTGCTCGGTTTCTTTTATTCTCTCCTCTTCTAGAAAAACTCTTCGGCTTCTCCCCTTTAAAAACCGCAATTGTGTTCATTTGCCATTTTACCGAAATTTTCAATCATCCCAACCTCATAGCATCCTAGGGTTTCTGCTTCCTTTTCTTCTAAAAACTCTCACTCTTCCAGTTG
>JXTB01000418.1:101735-125277 GCA_002914805.1 Parasponia andersonii
TCGGCCTCTACCCACTTGGTGAAATAGTCCGTGGCCAGCAGGACGTATCTCTTTCCTCCTAGACTTCTGGGGAGCTCTCCGACGATATCCAGACCCCACTTGACGAACGGCCAAGGAGTTATGTTCGAATGAAGAATCTCCGCAGGTTGACGTTTCATCGGGGCGAACCTCTGGCATTTATCACATTTTTTCACGAATTTGGTTGCCTCCGTCATCATGTATGGCCAAAAGTATCCGGCCGTCAGAGCCTTATGGGCGAGGCTACGCCCGCCGGAGTGGTTGCCACATACTCTCTCGTGGATTTCCTCCATCAACTTTTGCGCTTCGACAGGGCCTATGCAGCGTAGCATCGGACCCATTGTCGATCTCCTATATAACTGTTCGCCCACCATTGAGTACCTGGTAGCTTTTCGAATGGATGAGGGCCTCTGCATATTCACGATCGAGGTCAGCTGGGTTAGATTTGCTTCAATACCCCTCTGGCTCACGATATATCCCAAGAATTGCCCAGAGGATACCCCAAATGCGCACTTCTTGGGATTCAGACGCCTCTGATGCTGCCTAAGAATCTGAAAGCATTAGTCTAGATGCCTCAGATGGTCTGATTCCTCCCTGCTTTTCACGACCATGTCATCGATGTAGACTTCCATAGTCTTTCCTAGCAGCCGGGCGAACATCTTATTCATGAAACTTTGGTAGGTTGCCCCCGCGTTTTTCAGGTTAAACGGCATATGCTTGTAGCAGTACAAACCTCACTCTGTGATAAAAGCCGTGTGGATCTGGTTTCCGCGTACAGGGGGATCTGGTTGTATCCGGAGTAGGCATCCGGAAAGCTCATCCTGTTGAATCCCACCGTCGCGTCTACCATTTGGTCGATTCTTGGTAGGGGGAAACTATCCTTTGGGCAGGCCTTGTTCAGGTTGGTGAAATCTATGCAAATACGGTCGTCGCTGTTTTTCTTTTTCACCACTACCAGGTTAGAGACCCACCGCGGGTATACGCATTCCCTGATTAGACTGCTCTCCAGTAGCTTTTCTACCTCCTTATTGATCGCCCTGTTTTTCTCTGGTGCGAATCTTCGGGGTTTCTGCCTGACCAAGGGGAAATGGGGGTCTATATTCAATCGGTGACAAGAGTGTGCGGGGTCTATCCCTGGCATATCATCGTGGGACCACACAAAGACGTCCTCATTCCGCTTCAAGAATCCCAACATTTCATTCTTTTGCTCCTCGGGTAATAAGGCTCTGATTAGGAATACCTTTGTCGGTTCTTCCTCTTTCAAAGGGACTGCTACCAGCTCTTCGATCGTGGATTACAGACCATCAGACTCTTCTTCGATTTGTCTCATGTATGCTGGCAGGCGGTCCTTTGATTGCTATCTGTCTCCGGCTGCGGCGCTTGCGCTCGTGTCGGCTCCTCTCAGGGTGGCCGAAAAGCATTTCCTTGCAGAGGCCTGGTCCCCCTTGATGTCAATCGTGTACGTGCCATCCTTTGACTGACATCTTAAGACCTGATGGAGGGTGGAAGCGACCCCATGCATGGCGTGGATCCATCCCCTTACCATGATGACATTGAAGGAAGACTGGCAATCAATGACGACAAAATCCACATCCAAGCATCTCTCGACTGCGCAGACATTAAGGGTCACGATGCCCAAAGGGCAGACCCTTGTGCTGTCGAAAGTGAAAAGCGGTTGACAGGTTGGCCTAAGTGCGCTCCTATCCAGACCCATATTCTCGAATGTGTTGAGAAATAGGATATCGACACTGCTTCCACCATCGACCAAGACCCTTCCAACCAATGCGGAGCCGATCTATAGTTTGATCACCAAGGGATCGTCGTGAGGATGGCGTACCGTGGTTAGATCTTGCTGGGTAAAAACGATGGGGGAGGCGGATACGCGACCTTCTCCCGACATCAAGTGGTTGACGGAGTGTCCTATCCCCCTCAAGCACTTCGCCCTGCCCTCGGCTCTTTTGAGGTATTTTTCTTTTTCCTCTTGATCGTGGGTCGGCTCTGGCCTGCCCACAATGGTCGGCACTATCCTGAGGGTCTGCTCTCCCGATCCAGAGGCTTAGGCCTGCTTCCCTTTCTCGGTCCTAGCAATGTCTTCATCGGTTTTCACGTACTGCTTCAACCTGCCAGCATAGATCGCCAATATGACCTGAGCATAAAGATTGCGGCAGTGGACAGTGTCATGCCCGAAGTCTTTGTGGAACTGGCAGTACCTGTTCTTGTTCTTCATATGCTCAGGGACGCCAGATTTGGGTGGGTCCTTGAAAATGCCCATGTCCCTATTTTAGAGGTAGATCACGTCGATCGGCGTGTTGAGCTCGTACTTGGGCAGAGGATCACGGGTCGTCTTCCTTCTCTTGCCTCCCTCCAGACCGTCCCAGACGGGGACTTCCAGCTTCGGGGCCGGCCCTTGGCCCGGTGAGGGCCTCTTCATCCCTTGCGAGGCCGAGGGTTGTACTGGCGTCAGTATTATTGCGGCAGAGGTCTTGGTCGCCTTCTAGTGGCTTTCCAGCACCCTGAATACCCCTTCCGACTTGGCCTGGACGTCCACCATATCGTACAGAAGATTTAGAAGGAGGTGGTCCGATAGCATTGATCCCAGCTGCAGGCTCCGGATGAACGAGCCTGCGGCTTGGACCGAGTCTGCATTATGGACCAGTGACATTACCTCGAGGAAACGCGAGAGGTACTCCCGCGGGGATTCATCTGTGGCCTGCTCCAAACGGTCCAGATCTCGCATGATTTTTTGTTGTCTTCGGACACCTGCGTACTGTTTCAGGAAAAGTCTGCAGAAGTCTTCGAACCCGTTTATGGACTTTTCTGGGAGCTGCCTGAACCATAACAGGGCTGGTCCCACAAGGATCGTGGAGAAAACTTTGCAAGTCACAGCCTCGTCCCTGGTCTCTAAGGCCATCTTCTGCTGGAAGTGGTATATGTGGTTGAGGGGGTCAGTTTTCCCCTCGAACGGCCTAAAGGTCGGGGTCGTGAAGTCTCTTGGCCTGGGTTCCATCTGGATCCAGTCAGCGAAGGCTGTCCGGTTGATGCCTCGCACAGTTTGTTCTGCCAGATCATCGGGGGTCTGGCTATGATGGTTGCCGAGTCTCTTACCTAATTCTGCCATCATCTCTTGCTTCCAGTCGGGGGGCGTACCCCCAGGGCTTTCATGGTGTCTTCCGCCCGTTGCCCCCTGGTTTGGAAAGGTCTCGACTGGCTTTGCTGTACCCCCTGCATCTGTGACCTGGACGGGGCGGGAGCTTCTCCCCGCGGTTGGCTTCCGAACTCTTGTTGGACTTCTTCGTCGAAATCTTCCCTCCACTGGGTCCTATCTTCACTCGCCAGCAATCCCTCGAGGCGAGCATTATCTCTTCGTACCTCTGCAACCTCGTCCCTTAGACCCAGGACGGCCTCGTGGGCCATCTTTGCCTTTCTGTTTGCTTCCGCCAGGGCGACAAGCATCTGATCTAGTTTCTGCCCCAGATCTGGTCGTTCTTCTCAGGAGCTTCCTTCGGCGTCGGGACGTGTGCTCCTAGTTGTCATTCTTGAGGGTGCCATCAGACATTGTATGGCTTTTTTGTTCGGGGAGAGCATGGTTGTGAGTTTCTTACTCTTTTTTCCCACGCTCAACTTCTTCCCACAGTCGGTGCCAAACTGTTGGAGCAGTTTCTCACCAGCCGTCCACGTGCCTCGAACTGCTGATGCTATATTCTCCAACTGTCCACGTGTCCATACTGTCTCAAAGTCCTTTGAACTCCAAGTAAGATCGGAGAGGCGAGGGTGGCTACCTGCAAAGACTCTCTGATGCTTAAGTCAGTGGTTTATCTTTGTGTTGGGTAGCAAGGAAAATATTTCAGTATGAAAAATCTCTCTGTTTCTTGTTTATAGACTTTTCTATATATATCTGTTTTCTTTTTAGTATACATGCCCCTCTCGGGAATGCATAGCTCTTATATATGTAATCCTGAGATAGTGAACCGCGTGGTTCTTAATCTCAGGACTGAGTACCTTTCACTTTGAAATCTTTTTCAGCAGTCATAGGCCGAGATTTCGGCGATCTCCTCTGTGCTGCTGTGGCCTGATTTTCGCCGCCTCTTTCGGCTTCAATCTATCAAGAGTAAGATATGGGTAAATCGCCGTTCTGTCAGGACAGCTTGTCCCTGGCACATACCTACCCAGAATCGCATTAAATGCTCTGTCTGGGTCTGGAACCGTGACTCGCTTTCCACTGTATTCAGTCGGAAGACCCTTGGAGCTTCTGACCCTCCCGACTGTTGAGGTAAGAGCCGCTGTTCCCAGACGGCAGACCCTTGGGACTTCCGACCTCCAGCTGTCGAGGTTGGGGTCAGACTGGGCCAAACCGTCTGGGGTCAGTGATGGACTCGACCCTAACCTTGGACGGCCTAATGGCCGATTGTAAGATCACGTGCGATCCGCGTGGCCTTCTATGTGGCATAAGACTCGAGAACGGGTCCCACACTAATCATAATTTCCACAACTTCTAAAAGTAGATTGTAAACTTTCTTCTCCTTTTACCTGAAGTTCTTTTATTTTCATTTTTAATTCAAACACAATAACATGTTTTCCCCTCTAATTTTCTTTTTCTTTTACTCGATATAGATTCCAAGCTCAAAATATCAGCTTAATTGAATCGTCCAATATCCTGAATATCGAAACTGAACACGTTTTATCTTCTCCTTATTACACACACTGAGTGGGATCTCCGCAATTGATTCTTTTTTTTTTTTCCCTTTCTTACACAGAAATTTAGCTGTATCTAGTCCGGATTTATGGAGACTTACTACTGTTGCTGACAATGGGACTTCCCTTCGTCCAGCTTTAATTTGGCCTGCACGCCTTCGAGCTTCTTGAGTGGCAGTGGACTTGGATTTTGGGAGAATCTTATTTACTCTAGCGTGCAACTGATCTAGTTTTTTTCATTTTCTACAGTCTCATTTTCTTACGTTCTGATGAGAATTGAGAATTTTTTCTTAGTTATCCCTATTCGAAAGAACAGTGAAGCCCCATACTCCGTCAGAAGCATTATGGATCAACATGAAGTCTCTCAACAGCACAGGAGAACACATCCTATTTCAATTCAACAAGGTTGCAACCTATGTATTTCTTGCTTAATTTGGTAGTCGAAGAATTTAATAATTGGATGTATGAAAAAGCAATTGCACATTTATCATTAGAATTAGTACTTAGATGTAGTTTTTATCTTTTTTCTTTTTCAAGTAAGGGCTTTTTGGCTTTGTTCATTGTATTGGATTTAAAAACGATTTTTCGTAGCGGAAGATTGGCCCAGGAACATTCAAAAAATTTTCTCAAAACAATTGACTATATGAGTGCATAGTATTAATTCATAGCAAATAGGAACATACAAAGAGAATAAATCTAATACCTATTGTAGCCTATCAGCGGATCCTAGCTTTATTGTCTTCTAAACCATGATCTTCCAATTCAAGCCTCAAGCACAACTGGATGAACGTGTGGACGTTGCGTACAATTTCTTAAACTCACACTTTAGGCACTTGTAATTTTTTCAACACATGAGATTGCAAGAGTTTTGTTCTACAAAGAATAGGAAGACACTCTTCTTTTTCTCTCTACTTTATAGAGACTCTATAAAAAATAATACATATTACTCTGTCTTCTGCTAGGGTTTCACCTTATATATATAAATATATATATATATATTTATTAAACTATTTAATAAATAATTATATTAATCAAATCAATATATATATAACTTTTTTTTTAAAAAAATGTTACCTTTTGTTTATAGGAAACGTGAGTTTCCTTTTTAAATAAATGATTATATATATATATTTAAATTAATTAATCTAATTAATTAATTAATATATATATATATATCTATATAAACTAGCAGATAACTATTTCACTTTCAGTCAGTTTCCCAATTTATATTTATCTAATTATCTCATAATTAGATATTTTTAAATTCAAAATTTAAACAAATTAAGAAACTTATCTCTCCATAAATTTAAATTAATTAAGTAATTAATTAATAACAATTATTAATTACTAATAGATAAACTATTTATCTTGACAAAGTGTGCAGTAACAGAAATAATGTAATATCCAGTACAGTGTTTATAAGAGGTGGAATTGGGAACCTATGGACCTGTAATTCAAGCTCCAATAAATTATGACAATTAATTAAACTCTTTAATTAATTTGTCTAATTTATTAATTCCAGTATTACTCCACTAAAAATCTGGAATTACACTCTTGAAGTTACAGAATTAATTTACTCAGAAAACAGCGAGCAGTCCATCGATTTAATCATTACATGTAGTTCAATTCTCCATAGACAATTCATAATTGGAGCAAGGTCAAGTTCCGTTTACCTCTCCAATTACATCTTAATCCTTGTGTACCATTGATTCTCTAATGAACAATTAATTTATAAATCTATTATAAATTGAGTACTCAAACTGTTCAAGTCCTGAATCAATACACAAGGGAATCATCTTTCTAACTTCCTAATGGAAGGAATGAATTCCATATCTGTAAGTTACATTCTCAGCTACTCATTTCATCATGCTCCCAAGATACAAGTATTTCGATCTGTTTAAAAAACAAACCTTTAACAAGTATGTCAAAGAACATAATATTATAAATAGGAGTCTATAACTACTCAGGATTAAGATTGATCTACATATAATCATCTAGTGACATACATTATTTGAACTCTCAATAATTAATGGAATTTATTTGAGATTCAAAACATGTCTGGTCTAGTCCTATATAATCGAATTATATAAAGTACCTCCATTGTGCTGTCAATACATTAATAGTCCGGATAAGACTATTACATTCTCAATGTTAATGGACCATACTAATAATATTTAATTAAAGATCCCAAACTTTAATTAATTATTACGGACTATATTTAGTTTATTATCCATAAATTTAATCCTCATGCATATAACACTTATATACTAAATTTATGGTCACATAAATAAACTAGGGATTTTCTGATATTTAAAGGCATACAAATTATGCACAAATTTAAATAAAAAAATGTCATTTTATTAATTCAGCAAATATCTAAAATATACATGTTTTTAGGGCATAATATGGAGACAGAATATGTGGCATGTTACGAGGCTACTTGTCATGCAATATGGCTATGGAACTTTGTTTCAGCATTAAGAGTTGTTGACTCAATTCAAAGATTGTTGAAATTGTATTGTCATAATTCTGCAGCCATATCTTTCTCTAAGAACACCAAGAGTACTTCTCGCTCCAAGCATATTGATATAAAGTTCTATTTTGTCAAAGAGAAAGTTGCATAACGCCTCATTAGTATTGATTACATGCCTACTAGCAGCATGTTGGTGGATCCCCTAACTAAAAGTTTACCTATATGTGTGTTGAGCACGTATCTCAAATGGGATTATTAGGAGCCTAGTTTTCTTTATTTTGGTGGGAACCCTTTTGATGTATGCTAACATGCTAATTTATGAGGATTACTTTTATTTTACATTAAACATGCATGATATGGATCTTAGTCGCTATGATATTATATACATATGGTTATTTTGAACGATTGATGATTGATATTTACTTGATAGATTCATGCAATGATTGTCGCCATGCTTTATGGACATTTAACACCTAATCTTATATGATTTTTCATCCTGTCAATGCAATAATTATGCATGATTAGTTTGGCTATTTGTAGTTGGTTGGTGAGTATTTGCAGATGATTATATAGTCCAAGTGGGAGAATGTTAGAATATTTATATGGACTATATAATCATTTTATTAACTCACATTAGTTAAAGCATGTTAAAGACAAATACATGTACAATTATGCATGTTATTGTTATTGGACCATAATGGGATGGTATTTATCTAATTAAATGCTTGAGGCCCATGGACTCTCTCTTGTTTCCTAAGCTTGATCAGCCCTTTTGGGCTAAGTTACTACTTCTCTTTCTCTATCAAACACAAGGCCCATCTCTTATATTATGATATATGGGATATGTTGACTAAAGAGAGACTTCTAGAGTGAAGAGGGTAAAAACGTGAAAGAGAGAGAGGAAGATAAGGAACAAGGGGCAGAATTCATCACGTCTCTTGCAACAATTGTTGTTTTTCTCTTGGTTTTGTACGTTCCTTGCTCTCAATGGCAGCCATAGACTCTTTGCAAAGCTTGGAAGGCAATGTTCTAAACTACACATGTTTTTTTGACATACTTTAGATACAAATGATGTGATCTTTGGATATTTGAACTCAAGCTTTGAATGATAACGAGCTCTTTATTGCACAAAAAATTATCGTATTATATATATATATATATATATATATATATATATATATATTTAAAGGAAACTAATATAAACGTGGAATGTATATATATTTATCAAAGCAACTTCTTTTGTTTTTTTATTTTTTATTTTGGTTTGACTTTCAAGTTAGCCAAAGACATTAATAAAATTTCTACTCCCTCCCTCTTTTTCAGAATCTCACTACTTGACATATAAAATCTACTAAAATATTTCATATTTTAATAGAACAATTATTTGTTACATCATTTTCACAATGATTTGATTTAAAATATGATTCATTTTAGTGAAATTCTCATATAAAGCATTGAAAGAATGATACTAGCACTCATCAAACCACAAAGAGACCAAGACTTTCACATTTCTCTACCTAGCTCTCCCATTCTTAGATTGTGGGTTAACTTGCATTCACTAAAAGTCAAATATAAAGACATAGACAAAGATATTAATCCGTAAAAGAAATAAGTGGAAAAAGTAAAAGAAATAAGTGGAAAAAGTAAAAGAAATAAGTGGAAAAAGTAAAAGAAATAAGTGGAAAGGGAATGTGTGGGAATAAGAAATAATGAGCATGAAAGACTACGACTCTCTTTAACGTGCAAATAATTAACATGTAATCACGTGAAAAAAGAAAACATTTACCTTTTATTATTCCCTTTACTTCTTCATTATAGATTAGTAAATATGTCATAATATGCTTATCAGGCTTTATCAGCCACATAAAGAAAAGTATTCTGGTTATCAAAATGCTGAACTTAAGGGGTAGGGAAAGATAAAGCAGACAAACTTCTCCTGCTTTGATTGAGCTAAGCTGAGACTGAATTTGTTTCTAATGGCAACCCTGGAAAGCGAAGTTACACAAGCATTTGAAACAAATAATGAAGATGTCAACAACTATCTCATATTCTTTTACTCGACTACTCATGATTCTCCTCAGTGACTTAGCACAGAAGATGCATTCAACAATGAATTAGAGTTGGTACATAAACTTTGGGTTGACCATTATGTGTTTCCTCGTATCTTAATTCAATTATAATTAGTCTTATATTATTATGCTACCTGATCAGTTACCTATTACCCCTACGGGTCTGGACGGAGTTTTAGCCACCTGTATTTATTTATGATAATAGTCTCTCTCGTTTGGCACACAAGATTAGATTGGACTATTAAATGAGATTTGATTAGATTAGATTAGATATTATACTGTGTTTAGTGCAATTCGAGACTAAAACAAAGTACAGAAACAATTTTTCTTAACGTAGTTCTAATCATATTTTATTTATAAATAAATAAATAAATATTTTCAAAAATAGAAAAAATAAATTTAAATGATGATTATATAAAATAACATAATATTGAATTTATTTACGAAAAATAGGCATATAAAAAGAATATATATTATTTGAGTAAAAAAATTTAAAATTAATATTTAGTTAATATTTATATAAATTCAAATGTTTAATTAAAAAAATTTAAAGAAAAAAAATCCTCCCACGCCTGGGACTAAGTTATCCCACCTATAACCCATCTTACAAGATAACTTAGTTCTATAGAAATGAGACTAAAGAGGCTAGACTTCTTTGTCGACTCCTCCTTCGAGTCCAAATGTAGGAGTGGACTCTTTTGTCTAGTTTCACTCTTTAGTCCGAGTCCCTAAACAAAGAATATTGTGTAATATCTAGGATTTTTGGCCAAATAATCAAATTTTAGATCATGCAAAAGACCATTTTTAAAATATTATTAAAAAATAATTTAATTTTGAAAATTATTTTAAAAAATGATCATTTTTTTATATTTATTGTATAAAAATATATTAATTATAAAAATTTGATTTACTTTATGAAAAATAGATCAACTTAAAAATGAATATTTATCAAAATAAATTATTAAATAATCATTTATTAAATAAGTGTAAAAAATAATTATTTTTTAAATTCATTTTAAAAACAAGTCATTTCTTATCAATACTCTAATTATGTTTTAGTTGGAGCAAAATCCTGTGTCTATATATCTTGTCTATTTCTCTGTCCGATCAATCAAAAGAACACACCTCATTAAAATCTCTTTGGCCTCACATGGTTCCAATCTAATGGAAATTCTGTCCGTTTAACTTATATTTGGGGGGGGATCCAATGGCACAGCACATCTTCATTCTGCTTCTAAATTCTCTTCATGTTTTTATGGTGCCATTTACCATTCATAGTCTCAAGTCAAAACTAAAATCATTTGGTTCAAACAAATCAAATCCAAATTTTATATCCTTTCACTTGGTCCAAAATCAAAGCTACAGGAGGGGAAAAAGAAAACAAGGCGCTGGTAATAATAAAAGCTAGACCCCAAATCTGATTAATATAATTATCAAATAAAATGAAGAAGAAATCGACGACATAACCCATGTGAAATGGTATCTGGGTTTGGTGGATATTGGTTGGTGGCTTTTTTTTTTTTTTTTCCTATCTCTTGTTCAGTTCAGATTTTGAAAGATGGAAGATGGGGCAAGGGAGCAAGACGTCACCTCTGTTTTGCCCTTGTCGCCGTGTTCGTCGATTGGCTGGACGTTATTGGAGTACGGGTGAATGGGTGATTTGAGCGTGTGAGGAGTGACTGCTTGTTCTCCTCCATTGATGGTGGAATCGATAATGGAGGATAGACTAAGGAGGAAGAAGAAGAAGAAGAAAGGGTTTTGATTCTGAAGGGCAATAAGATTTTACGGGACTTGGTCGTCTTTTTTTCTTTTCTTTTTCTTCTGTTTTCTTCAGCAATAAATAAATTGACGTTGGTTCCTTTCCGTTAAAGAGGAGATCGGAGAGCGCGTGATGTTTAGATGCTTTTAATGATGTGGTACTATCCTATTCGTTGAACAGAGAGTTGGATAGTGATTTCTAGAAAGAGGATTCCGCTCCGTTTTAGTTGCTCCTTTACAAAGGAGCTGCGGACCCTATAAATTATAGGTAACAAACATTGCTAAGGATTTTGACAAGGGCTCTCAAAGATATTGGCGAGGACACGACAAGCACGATAGTTTGGAATGCCAATTTTATTCAGGTTCTCATTGGTCCAATTATAAAAATACGTGTCAAAAGATTGAATAATACATTAAGTGGGCTGATTCAACGGATTTGGACTCACGCATACACGTGGAGACCCATTAAAGGAGATGAACGAATTTCTAAGTCTATAACAAACTTGATTCAAGTTCAAGAAAGTATAAGCATGTATGCAAGGAAATCTGATTTGTTCAGGCTTGATTGTCAAGTCGTAACTTACTTTCTCTTTATTTTTTGGACGATTTAGATGAAAGAAAGAATGAAGAATAAAGGCTAGTTTTGACCAAAAAAAAAGAAAAAGATAAAAGATAGATTAAACTTGAGACTAAAATCCGGCTCTTAATACCAAATGATACGAACTCCGCCAATTTGTGACGAAACCCGAAGCAAGGAAGATGCCTAGGACCATTCTACAATCAGATTTGTATGAAAAATCTCGACCCAACACCTATAAAGAGATATGAACCTTGGTACAAAAGAAGACGCCACAATCAAGAATGAAAAACTCGATTGATAAGTCAAAGGATGAATGCTACAGAGAAATCTGATAAGTTCGAATATGCTCTCAAAGAACTAAAGAGAAATTACTCTCAATTTTAATGAATTATAATATGATCTTATTGAATGAAAAGTATACAATATATAGGCCTTAAGCCATGAAAATTCCAGTCATAAAATGCCCTAAAACGCCTAAGGTAACTATTCAAACTAGAAAAGAAAAGTTGGAAAATTACCACCTAATAACTATTCTAAATTTGGCTTCAAATAAAAAGAGAATCAATCTAATTTTTAATCCCTTAATTTTCAGCCTATTACACGCCAATTAAGAAAAAGAAATAAGCAAATTAATCATTTTAGGAAACTACCAATTTGTAACTACATAACCAAAAAAAAAAAAAAAAAAAAGTAAGTTATGACTTGATAATCAAGCCTTAACAAATCAAATTCCCTTGCATACATGCCTATGGACTTTTTTGAACCTGAATCAAGTTTGTTATGAGCGTAGAAATTCGTCCAACTCCTTTAATGGGCCTCTACATACATGCCTGAGCCCAAATCCATTGAATCAGCCCACTTAATACATTATTGAATCTCTTGGCACGTGCTCTTGTAACCGAACCAATAGGAATTTGAATAGGATCCGCATTCCAATCTCTCATGCTTGTCGTATCCTCATCATTCCCTTCCTCTTGAAAAGAATTTGTCCTCAAATCAAGTTCATCATCTGCATCATAAGGACTTAAATCAGAAACATTGAAAGTAGTACTCACATTATACTCACCAGGCAAGTCAAGCTTATATGCATTTTCGTTGATCCGTTCCAAGATCTGGAAAGGTCCATCTCCTCTAGGTAGCAGCTTAGATTTCCTTTGAGTCGAAAACCACTCTTTTCGCATGTGTAGTCAAACCCAATCACTAGGTTCAAAGACTATCTGTTGTCGGCCTTTGTTGGCTTGTTTGGCATATTGCTCAGTTCTTCGTTCGATGTGGAGCTTTGTTTTTTCTTGAATTTTTTTATTAAACTCGTTTAAACTTGAAATATAGTTGACATGAATTCATTAATTAAACATAACATGAATATCAAGAACTCTACAAGTTTTTATTTATAACGTCAGGGATTTTTCATATGTTACGTAGGATATGCGTGTTAATTAATTTTACAAAGATCTACAAATGGAACTGCTCAATAACTACTCAGAAAAGAACACAAACAGCTCACTGAAACCCAAGAAAAATGGACAAAGGATACATCAAACTATTGTATGATCATTTCAACTTGAATAATAGAATTTGTGTTGGCCACTGCTTTTACTATACTCAGAGGTATCAATGATGACAGAGAGTTCCAAACTACTTATGGACCAAATTGTTCTTCTTGTTCACTATTTCAGATGCCCTGCTTCTATTTTCATCTATGACTTTGCTTCTGATGTTTGCTTCGATCCTAACTGCGCAATGTGCTGAAGAAGATTTCTACCAATCACTGCCAAATAAAGTCATACTACAGTTGGCTACTCTCTTCTTCTCTATAGCCACCATGATGATGGCCTTTGGTGCTACATTATATTGTCCTTAACGAGAGATTGAAACAGGTCTATGTTCCAATTAATCAAGTTGCTTCTTTCCTAGTGAGTATATTTTAATACAGTTTCCTCTGTTTATCCAAATTACAGAGCATTTTATTCCCTCAGAGCCCTTGGTGATTCATTCTGCAAAAGTCTTGTGATTACTTGGACTAGTGAGACTGGTGATCATTTTTGAGGTTTTATTTTCTCTTCTTTGGAACTAAATCATGGGACAAATAAATAAGCAGACTTGTCCATTAGGAGATCAGATTTTGCGGAAGTGACAACACGCAGCAAAAATAAGAGTTAAAAAAAATTGGATAAAATAAAAAAGATAAAGCACATAAAAGATTTAACGTGATTCACCTAATTTAGGTTATATCCACAGATAAAGTTGTGAAAAATTTTACTATGAAAATAAGATTATAACTCATTTCTCTCTAAATACAGGGAGAGAACAAAAGAACTTCTCTCTCTCTTAAAATAGGAGAAAATACTCTCTTTAAACAAATTAAGAAAAAACAAGTGAGATACTTAAAAGGAATTTTTTGGCTTAAACTCCTCCTTAAGAGGGAAGAAGTATTTTGGAATGGGATGCAAATGAAGTTGAGGTGACGAGTATTTATAGCTAAACCCCTCACCCCTCCTCCTATCAATACATCCCCTCTTTCCCTTTTTTTTTTTTTTCTTTTTCTTCACATAGGTTGCAGGCATGATATACCGTAATTGTTGATTAAATGCAGTGGCTTGCCACATATATCGACTATATTATCCCACTTGAAGACTTTGATTTTATTCATATCTTCACTTGATAAATCTCTCTTTTTTTCACTTATCAATTCTTTATGTTGCTTATGCCATATGAGGATCTACAGTATTGGAACTTGTCAGTATTGATTAGTTTGGTTAAAGCATCTACTAGGTTCTCCTTAGTGTAAATTTTCTTCATATCTACACTTCTTTCTTTTACTACTACTCAAACTTGAATACCTATATGCTTTGTTCTCAAATGAAAGGCTGAATTCCTTGCAATATACAAGGCACTCTGATTGTCACAAAATAGAAGAATCTTCTCTTGTTTGTGCCCAAGCTCCTTTAATAACGTTTGAAGCCAAATAGCCTCTTTACAAGTTTGTATAGCCACCTTGTATCTATTATAGATAAAACCACAATAGTTTGTCGTTTTGAAGCCCAGCTTATAGCTCCTTCTGCAACAGTGAACACATAGCTTGTAGCAGATTTTTCGTTTATTAAGATCACCTGCAAAATCTAAATCAACATATCCTTTGATTATAAATTTTGATCCTCTATAACATAATGTAGTCTTTGAGATTCCTTTGATATACCTCAGAATCCATTTTACAGCATTTCCATGCTCTCCACCAGGATTCGTCATATACCGATTAATTGCTATCACTACTTGTGCAATGTCCAGTCTTGTGCATATCATAACGAACATTAGGTTTTCTACCGCTGACGTATACGGTACTCAAGACATCTTCATCCTCTCTATTTCATTGCTAGGACACATTCCAGAGGATAACTTGAAGTTAACCAGAAGTAGAGCAGAAATTGGCTTACAATCTTACATATTGAAGTGCCGCAAGATTTTCTTCAAATAATTCTTTTAAGAAAGCCAAATCTTCTCGTTACCTCTATCTCGGTGAATTTACATCCCTAGAATCTTTTTGCTGATCCCAAGTCCTTCATATCAAATTCTCTAACCAATTTTGCCTTCAATTCTTGGACTCTACCTTTGCTGGAGCCCGCAACCAATATATCGTCCATGTACAATAATAAGATAATAAAATCTCTATCTTCATAAAACTTCTTAAAATATATGCAGTGGTCTAAACTGAGTCTATTGTACCCAAAGCTTATAATGAAAGAATCAAATCTCTTATACCAATATCTCAAAACCTATTTGAGACCGTATGAAGATTTGTTCAACCTGCAAACCAAGTTCTCCTTGCCTATTTTAGCAAAACTGTTTGTTTGGAGTATATAAATTTCTTTTTTAAGTTCTCCATAAAGAAAAACAGTTTTCACATCTACTACTCTAGATGTAGGTCAAATATAGCACATATTGGCAGAACTACTCTAACTATTGCGAGTTAAACCATAGATAAAAATATTTTATTAAAGTCAATACCTTCTTTCTGAGTATATCTTTTTACCACTAATTTCGCATGATACTGCTCCACTTGATTATTACTAGCACGCTTGATCTTGTAGACTCATTTGTTTCCAATGGCCTTCCTTCTTTGTAGTAGCAAAACAAGATTCTTTGTGTTGTTCTTGTGAAGGGCTTCAATATCTTTTTGCATTATTGTCATTCACAGAGATATATCTGGGTTTTTGATAGCCTTATTGAAAGTTGTTTGCTCTCCATCCTATGTTAGAAGGCAGTATACAATATTACTCTTAGTGACATAATCTGAGTGCAATACCAGTGGACTTCTCTAATGAGTTAGTTGACGGATCAAAATCCTCTTTCTCAGCTGGTTCTTCTTCTTCATGCTCTGGTGCTGCTTCAGAAAAATCTAAATCTTCAACATTCTTTTCTACTTGAACTGTAGTACTTTCTGGACTGCTATCGTTTCTTTTCTCTTGCAGTTTATTCTCTACAAATATTACATCATTGCTGATGATAACCTTATAGGCAATGGAATCCCATAAGTGATACCCCTTAACTCCATCAATATATCCCAAGAATACACACTTTCTGAACTTTGAATCTAATTTTGTGATTTCTTGAGTATTGTACATCAGGTATACAGGACTTCCAAATGTATGTAAGAGAGAATAGTCACCTAGCTTACCAGTCTATATTTCCATCGATGTCCTCAGATCAATTGCTATTGATGGAGACCTATTGATCATATAACAGACAATTTTGACTGCTTTTACCCAAAATGTTTTAGGTAGACCTACAACTCTCAACATTATTCTTGTTCTTTCTAACAAGGTTCTATTCATCCGCTCTGCCACTCCATTTTATTGAGGAATATATGCCGCTGTGAACTGACTCTCCTCCATTGTCCATCTTTAAATACTTGATCTTCTCTCTAAATTCAAGCTCTAACCGTGCTTTGAATATTTTGAAGACTTAAAACAGATCTACCTTCTTCTTGATAGGATACACTCAACATTTCTTAGAGTAATCATTAATAAAAGATATAAAGTATCTAGCTCCTCCTAGGGACATCATCGGTGCTTGCCAAACATCAGAGTGAACTAAGTCTAAAAATTTTTTACTTCTAAAATTGGATGTGCTAAACTTTAATCTATGTTGCTTGTTTGTGACACAATGCTCACAAAATGGTAAAGATATCTTTGTGAGACCAGGAAGCAACCTCCTTTCAAAGAGAATCTTTAAGCTTTATTCCAACATACGGTCGAGCTTACGATGCCACATAATTGTTGATTCTTCTCAAGAATTTGTTGAAGCAAGTGATGCCTTTGCTTCTATCAGTGTATCTCATTTAAGCATGTACAGATTCACTGTAATCTTCTCCATCTTCATTACTATAAGTACGCCTTTCATGATCTTTATAATCTCATTTCTGACACGAGTTTTACAACCAAGATTATCTAATTGTCCCAAAGAAAATTGATTTTTCTTCAGGCCCTTCATATATCGTACCTCTTAGATAGGTAGAATAGTATCATCATATATCTTCATCTTGATGGTACTAATCCCAATGATCTCTAAGGAATGATTTTTACCTATGAATACAGATCCTCCAAAATTATGTTTATATGTGTGAAACCACTCTCTGTGAGAGGTCATGTACTATGTTGCTCTTGAATCTACTAACCAAACATCAGTGAACTGCCTTCTATCCTTACAAACTATTATTATTTCGTTGTACATGATTTCTCTATTATCTGAGGTACTTACAATATTTTCCTGAGCATTTGATGACTCGGAGTCCTTCTCTTTGGAATCTTCATTTTTCTTGAGTTGTTAATACTCCCTTTTGACGTGCCCTTTCTTGCCACAATAGTAATACTTGATATTCTTCTTATTTCTTACCTTTGATCTACTATGGCTTTGACTCCCACTAAGGCCACATTCCATTGATTTCCCTCTTATTATCAAAGATTCTGCTTGCTGTGAACTTGTCAATATGTCTTCTTTGTTCTTACGTCAATTTTCTTCTTTAAGAACAACAACTATAGATCATTGAAAACTAGAGTTGTAGCATTACTGGTCACATTTATGATAAGGTAACCATACAAATCAGGTAGACTCTAAAGTAAGATTTCTGCATATTCATTATCTTCTATTTTATGCTCTATTGTTGTGAGCTATGAAAATAGAGTGTTAAGAGTGTTGATGTGGTCAGTCACCGTAGTTGAGTCTGCCATCCGAAGGGTCTAAAGCATTCTCTTTGTTTGATACAGTTTTGTCAGCATATCCCATATTTCTTTGGCTGACTTCTTCTCTTCAACGTTTGACAAAACTCTATCTGCTAGCGCCAGATGTAAGTTAGCGACAACATTGCCCTCCATCTCGTCCCAGTTTTTATTATCAGTAATCTCAGCAGGCATTTCCTCAATTGTTGTTAGGTAATTATCTTTTCTCAAGATTGCTTTTATCTTTATTTTTCATAGAGAGAAATTGTTCACATTGAATTTCTCACTATCGAATTTTGCTGCCATTTTTGTTCACCACGATTTGTTCTGTTACCACCGTTTCACTGTTGTATGTAAATAGTACTGTATATGTGAATAGTGTCATATATGTGAATAATATTATATAAGTGAACAATACTCTAACCAATAGCTTTGGTACCACTGTTTGAAGATCAAATTTTGCGGAAGTGACAGTGAATAACTAAAATACGAGTTGAAAAAATTTGGGTAAAATAAAGAAAATAAGGCACACAAAAGATTTAGCGTGATTCACTTAATTTAAGCTACATTTACGAATAAAGCTGTGAGGAATTTCACTTTGAAAAAGAAATTATAACTCACTTCTTTTTAAATACAAAGAGAGAATAAAAGAACCGTTCTCTCTTAAAATAAAAGAAATTATTCTTTCTAAATAAATTAGGAAAAAACAAGTAAGATGGATACTTAAAAAGAATTTCTAAACTTAAACTTTCTCCTGGAGAAAGTATTCTAGAACAGGATACAAATGAGATCGAGGTAAAAGATATTTATAGGTGAACCCATCACATCTCCTCCGATCAATACTTCCCCTCTTTCTTTTTTCTTTTTCTTTTTCTTTACATGGGTTGCGGCATGATACGCCAGCAATTGTTGATTCTTTTTTTTTTCCCCTTTTTCTTCACATGGGTCGTGACATGATACGCTGCAATTGTTGATTAAATGCGGCTACTTGCGGCATATATTGACCACATTGTCGCTTCCACCACTGTTCATTCAAGTGTTTTACTTTATTTTTACGTTGACAGAAATGGTGTTACATTGACGTTTCAAACGATTTGTCACGAAAAGATGTATTTGGCTAAGCAGAAAGATACACGATCATTCCTTCTACAACAATATTCAAAGGGTATTGAACAAGAGGTCAAGATATCAAGTAATGGCTAAAATAATTCTCTTTTACAGATACACAAGTGTTTTGGATTTCAGCCTGTCAACTTTGCGTTGCTTGCGAACAATATTCTGTAATATTTGTCTTTACACCAAGAAATGAATTTTGAGATGAATGGGTTTTACGTCTTGAAACAAAGCAAGAAAGTTCGCTCCTCTAATAATTGAGAATTCGCCATTTCGACAATCTGAAAACGTGAATCAAAGCTGCATCAGTTTTTCGTTATGATAATTACAAGAGTAGGGATTAATAATGAAATTTCACCTCAAAACCCATCTTCCGGTACAGCTCCTGCGCAGCTCTGTTATCTCTATACACATGCACATAAACCTGTTCAACACCTACTATATGAAACTATTGATCAGATTAACTCAACTCATCATCCATCTCTGCTTCTATCAGATGTTTCTATAATCAGGGAAAATAAATTATTATTCTTGCTCAACTTCTGTCTTACCATCTGATATAGCCGATTCAACAGCAAAATGCAACATGTTACTTGCAATACCCTGGCGGCGTGCTGATTTGGCTACACACAAGTTTGCAATATATCCATATCTACTTTGGCATGCTCTGTTTATGGTGCAGAAGAGAGGAGTTTTCACCCGTTCCTGAGACTCATACACGTTTTTCCACCAATGGTTAGCTAATTCCTCGACTTGGAAAGACTGATTGATGATGGGAAGCGACAATGAGTTAAAATATAAAATACTTTATACCCCTGGAAAAGTCTCTCCATGCAGCAAGTACCGGATGCTCAAATCAAGAGTTCCAACAACACTTTTAAGTACAGTGCGTTTCACGTTCTTTGTTTCCTTTTTTACCTGACAGATTAGATACCACAATGCCGAGTCAGGACCAATATGGAACACGCTCATTCATCAAAATGCATTATTTCCTCAGCATGAAAATAAGAGAAACTTAGAGATGTTCTATAAAGTTTTGACTTCCTCGTAAGAGCTGAGATCTGATTCAAATGAGAATCAAAGAGAACCAAATATGTGTCGGATATAGGTATCGTACCGTGACAATGCATGTGCACTTCTGGTTCTGCCCGTGTTGCCATTTGCTTCGCTTTTTAATGGCATTAAATTCCTACACAATAATAATTACAACATATAAGATCGTACAAATAACCATTTGACGTAAATATACTTGATCACAAAAGGGAATTAAAGTTCCTACCTGTTCTGCAAATTTCCTTTTGTGGCTATCAACATATCTGTGTTAATAAAGCATAAGCTAGAATTAGCTTTGCCAACCCTCTACTTGATTTATAAACGTAATTAATGAGCACATTAGAGGATGCATACATGCAAAAAGGACTGTGAACCAACGTTAGCAGTGTCCAGGCCTCCGTTTCTTATTGAGGAAAGCAATAACTGAATCTGAAGCTAAAAGTTTGAATCCATTCCCTACTCCCCGCCACNAATCTTATTCCCATATTATGTGGTATATTCTTTGCATTAATTTTTTCTTATTTTCCTTGTTCTAGATATATCATCATCCTAATTTTTAACGATCTACCTTTATAACGTTAGCAGTGTCCAGGCCTCCGTTTCTTATTGAGGAAAGCAATAACTGAATCTGAAGCTAAAAGTTTGAATCCATTCCCTACTCCCCGCCACCACTGTTTATTTCTTTTTTTCTTTTCCAACTTTAGTATAAACTGGAAAGCTCTTTCCTTTTGGGTGTATACTTTAAATGCATTTTAGGTGATAAGAACCTCCTAAATGGGCCTAACTATGATCTATAAATTCCTTATTCGTAGTTTTGTAGAGACACAAACTATAAAATGCACATTCAATGTTATCACAGAAAATAGAACCCACCTTTCATTTAATCGATCCTCCCAGTGACTTTCTGCACGAAGCCATGCTGCTGTCTACCATAAGTTTAAGAAGCACAGTAAGCACCAAAACTTAATTATGAACACAAATAACTCGCATCCAAAAATTTGTGGTCAAGAGTTTTATCCCCTGCTAAATATGAGCCTACCCAGTATTCTTCATCAAGCATGGCCTCTCGTGCAACAAAATGTCCAAAATGAAGTCTTTTCTCTTGAATTAAATCTTGTTCCGATGGTTGCAGCCGGTCAAATTGTAGATCAGGTGCTCTTGAAGATTCATGCTGGGGAATATGTGGTGCTAATGATGGATACATTAGTGAAATTTCTTCCATTTTCCTTTTTTGGGATTTCGAATCCATTGTCCTGTTCATCCATGCAGGGTGAGATCAGAAGATGAAAATGAAAATCCAACAGTGCAAATTAGGAAAAAATAAAGACTAAAAGCCAAAAGAAAAAGAATTAAGTTCAAACTTTAACAGAAATGAGAATAATACATATCAGAAAAGGTATAAACTAAGCAACTCACATTGTCCAAGTGGCATGGGTTCTGTGAATTCTTCTATGTGATTTGATTCTACCACGGGAAAAACTCGAGAACTCAGGTCTGTGAATTGAAATTGTCGACATTAGAGCAATTCTTCCTCCAGAATCTCTCCTGGAGGAAGAATTTTGCTAAAAAACGATTTCCTATCTAACAATGATGGTGTAAACAAATCCCAGCATGTGAAATCTCCTTTGATCCCTGCTAACGAGGTAGCTGGAGGTTAGAACAATGGAGCTAAATAAAAAAATTTAAAAAAAATGATATATCAGACAACTAAGTTATGGATATAAACAGCAGTTATAACGGCCCGATTGACAAGTGGTGGACCATAGAAATTGGATAAGACAAAAGGACCACATGTACATTTTAAGTTTATTTTAAGGAGGAGATGAAAGCCCCCTTCTGAAGTGGCTGAACCACATCGTTCATGGGCCTCTTCTGTTTTTCGCCATGTCAGCTGGGGGGGACCCGCGGTATGGCATCGCAAGAGACGATGATGCGGCAAATATCTAGGCTGCATTCTTTTCTGGACCTCTAAGTCCTCTCTCTAACATTGAAAATTAAGTTTGGAACTCAAATCTAATAACATCCCAACTCTTAAATCTAATTTGGGTGTTAACCCAATAAACATGTTTGACAGCACAGCAACGTTAATGGTTTGTCTTTATGTGTTGATTGGTTGGGAGAGTGACCAGCTGGTGTGGCAAACATGTGGGTATAAGCATGAAACGTATCACACTCGGATCTCCATATTATCCAAATATCTTCCTTTCCTCCTCCTCATTGAAATTGAAATTTGTAATAATTATGTCAAAAAATAATTATCGACAAACTATTCAAAACCTAATTAGATAATAAACCACTGATTTAATCCAATTATGAATTATCCAGCCGAAATTGTATTGAATTTTAAAATTAAAAATTCAATGGATAAAATTAGTTCACATTTTTCCAGAAAAATTCAACCAACCAACCAAACCTAGCCAATATTCAAAATTTTATGATAAAAACCATATATTGTCAAATTCCCCCTTTTTTATTATTATTATGCCTGATGTAAGAAAATAAAATATTTTTTCTCTAAAAAAAAAAAACCAAACACAGAAAATCTAACCTTCGTGTTTTTATGTTCTATTCTGTGAACTTAAATTTTGCAGAATTACAGCAATTAAAAAGGCTATATAAGAAAAATAAAATAAATAAAAGGACAAGAAGGGAACGAAAGACTAAATTTTGTTTGGCTCGACTAAATGTTGTTTGGCTCAACCGGATGGACTCGGCCGAGTTAACACACCCCTCTTCCCCAAGTCACGGTTATTCCTACTCTATCAGCTAATAATAATAATAATATAAGCTTTTTCATCCATTAATTTAATTCAATTCAATTTAAATTTCATTTCGGACATGAAAAGAAAAATACCCAAAGCCGAATGGTATCACCTTGGAACTTAATGCACAAAATCCATAGAATCACCAACAAAACCAACTCACCGGTAGCTTGGAGAGCGAGCAAACATGCCGGAGCCGAATAAATGAGGGCGATTCCAGAAACACGGCGGCTTGGGTTTCGATTTTTGTGGCTTTAAAAATTGCTCTGATTTATTCGACAAAGCTTCAGCCGCCCAGGCCTTGTCACTGCAAAAAAATTTTGAGCAATGCAATATTTGGTTTCGCGGGCTATATCTGCTCAGGTGGTGGCGATGATCGGCAGTTATGGCGGCGTCTCGGTTTCGGGGGATTTGACGGTCCAGATTGCTTTTGCGTTTTCTTTTTCTGTGTTTGTAGTCTTTAATCTGCATCAGGACGATTAGATCGTGTGAGTGACGGTACACTATTGGTTATGGTGTGGTATGGTAATATAATCGCCCACTGTAATATATAAAAATATCTATCGCGGCAAATGTGCGACCCTTTTTCTTAAGCTATGTTTGGAAGGAAAAAATAGGGAGAAGAAAGAAATGTTTTGATGAAAAAGTGGAAAGAAATAAATATTTTAGTTGTTTGATAAAAAGGAAAAGAGAAAAGGAGAAAAAAGAGAGGAAAAAAATAATATTATCTTTTCAAATAACCTATAAGCTATAAGCTATAACCTATAAGCTAATATCTAAAATAAGTAGGTCCACCCTCAATGGCACGAGGT